>APFE030284307.1:80763-114093 GCA_000404065.3 Pinus taeda
TGGGAATGATATTTCTGTGCATATCAACAGATCTATTGGTGGGGTAGTGGCAAATGAGTGTTCAAACGTGATACAAGAGGTACACAAACTGACATGAGTGGACACAATTGATGACTCACCTACGGACTTGACATTTCGGGAAAGATTCGCTGCGAAATGCACGAATCTATGATTTTGTAGCGCTGTTAGTTTTAAATTCTAATGATGCATTGCGAAACTGCCTAATCATGACGCGCTGCGAAACTGCTTAACCATGATTGCGCTGCGAAACTGGCAAATGGGATTACGCTGCGAAATCACTAAAAGACACGGTGACTTAGATAAGACAAGACATGACTATGGAACAATGATAGGTGGAGGAGAACCAATAGGAGTCGAGTATGGTTTGAGTTAAAAACTTTTAAAACTCCAAATCCTAAGTAAAAAAAAAAAAAAAAAAAAAAAAAAAAAAAAATCAACTTTAACACAGACCTTTGTCATCGGACTAGGACAGACAATTATATGCATCAAATTTTTAGTTCTAAGTGATAACAGCCTCTATGATCCAAAAATCAGATCGTTTTGATGCACGGATCATGAGATATAAACAAAATGGTTGTAGGTGAGAGTGCATTATTTCTGAAATTTTATGAACCAATTTATCTTGAAATTATATGGGTATGTGTATTTTAATAATATGTCTGTGTTTTCCAGAGATTAGAAGAATTGAGTTCATAGTTTTAAAAATATTATGGAAATCAATTTCTGCACTGTGTAAAAATGAAATTGTATGCCTTAAATGAGGAAGAAAGTAGAAAACATCCATCATGCGTAGCAATTACTCCCCCTCTCTGAAGAATTAGCATGCCCTCATGCGATGCTAGAAAATAGATTGAGGTGGTTGCTACCATCTATTGAATTCTATGCTTGGTGTAAAACAACATGGAATAAGGGAGGTGTTGAGAATGAATAAGAATAGTAATGGATAATAAAGAATATTAATGACATAGTCATAAGAAATAAATGAATGAAAGCAACACTCCCCCAAACTGAAAGATGATATGCCGCTAAAAAAAATGGGAAGTGGGAAAGATGTGGAATGAATGATGATAAATAATGCTCAAAATGGATTTTCATTAAATTCTCCTAAATTCGTAATAAATCAGAAAATTATGCAATTTTACCTCAAGTTTTACCTCCAAAAGAAAAATGTGGAATGAAATATATGTACTGGCATTTGTTGAAGCTGATGTAGGTAGAGTTGATGCTGAATGTGATGCAAAAGATGGAATCCAGGCAAGCACATCATGTCTGAAGAATTGTTCATGTTCGCAAGTTGCTCGAGCCTCTTTAGTTGCAATAATGTGGTCATGTTGCAAATAAAATTTTGCCCATACTTTTTGTTCTACTGTAAACAAATTACTATGTTGCATACAATGTTCTTGAATCCATAATGTTAGTTTTGAATAGCAACAGATAAGATACATGCAAAAATTTCAATCAGAAAAACTTTTGTATACATGCAATACTAATATTTTGTCAAATCAACAAGTTATGGCACAATGCAGTAATCATATCACATGCAATCCCATAATGCATACATTCCCCCCTCCAATTGGAAAATGGATTCCATGACCATAAATCATATGAGAGGTGTTGTATTGATGGCAAGGTAAAGGAATGAACAATACAACAGCAAATGAAGTAGAGTACACATATCAATGATAGGACAATGAGAGTTATGGTTATAATGAGAGCAGAGTGTGTGAAGATCGTTATGAATAAAATATAGGATGCTTTGGATTGATGATAAGTTATACGAAAAAAGAAAAAGAACAACAATATGTCAAAAAGATGCTTTACTGACGGTATTCTAGCTGAAAATGATGTGAGTGATCAGAAAATAATTTCTCATGCGTAAAGGTTCAAAATAGGGAAAAAAATTAAGGAAATAACTTCTCTAATAAAAAAAAATAAAATAAGAAAAGGGTATTATAGTAATAATTGATGATAAAATATAACTTCAATACCATAAGCAGAGCCTCTACTTCCAGCAAGCATCCATAACCTCGATAGGGTTGCTTTTTAACCCATATGAGCCAGGATCCTCAATTTATAAATGGAGAGTTCTAGTGTTGTTCTACAGAAGAGATCAGTGTGCTAGCATGGTAACCAGATAACCACACTGCCATTCACTGGGATGTAGCAAAGGTGATCAAGCCGGCTCGTGATGAGACGTCATGTTCCAAGGATAATTTGGCTATCCAATGGATCATAACCCTGGTATAGTGGCCATAATGGGAATGTCACTTTGTTACAACCTTATGAACATGATAGGCTGGCTCGTAATGAGACCCCCTATCCTCCATCTGTGAACAAAATTTTGTTGTTATTACACATTTTTATGATAAAAAGAAGGAGGTTCGGTACTCTTTAAGAGTAGGGATGGTGGAAAAATTTGAACATGTCAATAGAAAAAAATATACCCATAATCTCATTTATTACAGACAGAGAAGATTATAACAAGGAAGGATAGAACCAACATGGTATTAAGATGATCAATCAGTATCATGTACATCAGAAAACAATGCAGTAAAGTAGTATATAAATAATTGTGTCCCTTTTGAAAATAATCTATCATCAAGGAGTTTTCCTGTTAAATATCATAACATGAATGATATTAAGTTGCTTCAAAAGAATCCATAATTCTTGTCCTCATAAAAGTAGTGTACTTCATGCCATGAAACGAAATCAGTAAAATGATGTTGAGATGAATTAGGAATAATCCCACAAGAGGAAGAAAGTGTTGTTCTCGAAAATACTCCCAAAATGTTGTTTTTTTGAAGGAACAACAAAAACACTAAAAAAAAGTGTTGTTTCGTGTAGGGAACAACGAAGGAAATGCACACTAAAAAGAAAAAATACACACGAAAAAGTGTTGTTCCCTAAAAAAAACAACAAGAAATGCAAAAATTATGTTCCTTTGAAAAGGAATAGAAAAATGTGAAAGTGTTGTTCCTTCGGAAAGGAACAATAAAAATGCGAAAGTGCAGAAGTGTTGTTCCATTCGAAAAGGAACATCAAAACGTGAAAGTGTAGAAGTGTTGTTCCATTTTGAAAAGGAACAATAAAACGTGAAAGTGCAGAAGCGTTGTTCCATTTCGAAAACGAACAACAAAACGTGAAAGTGCAGAAGCGTTGTTCCATTTCGAAAAGAAACAGCAAAACATGAAAGTGTGGAAGCGTTGTTCCATTTCGAAAAGGAACAACAAGACATGAAAGTACAGAAGCATTGTTCCATTTTGGAAAGGAACAAAAAAACGTGAAAGTGCAGAAGCGCTATTCCATTTTAAAAATGAACAAAAAAACGTGAAAGTGCAAAAGTGTTGTTCCATTCGAAAAGGAACAACAAAACGTGAAAAAGGAACAACAAAATGAATCGTGGAAAAGGAAAAACTGACACAAAAGGCGTTGTTCTTTTGAAAGAGGAACAACAAAATGAAAATGTTGTTCCTTTGAAAAAGGAACAACAGAAACAATAAAAGTGCACACAAATGTTGTTCCTTCAGAAAAGGAACAACAAAATGCACAGGCATAAAATGCAAGCACGCAAAGAATGAATTAGTTGTTCACTACAATGATACTGAGGATGGGTTACAGTTTGAATGAAGCAAGACCTGGAACAAAAAATATAAGAGAGATCATAAAATAAACAACGTTTTATTTAAAAAACGGTATGTAAATAAGTAAATTAAGTTACAACAGCGATGATGTTGTCAAAAAAATGATCTATTCGAAAAATGTTTTGTTAGTAAAGATATGACATGAATCTTCAAATGGAAATAAATTCTTAATTTCTTCTATTATGAATCCATTGGGTAATGAGTTGGATGAAATTCCTTTGTTTCATTTAAAATTTCTTTCAAGAATCACTCGTCCATAAATTGACATTCTTTTTCTCCTAGGACCTGCAAAAAACGAGTGTCTACCTGCAATAAAACATTAAATCATGGATAAAGAGAGGTGATCGGGCTCCCCTAATCCAATAATTATTCAAAAAAACAATAAGTAGTTACTCTATATAACAAATCCATTGAGAAAATAACAAAGTAAAATTTATTTGTCACATGCGGGAGAGCAGTGGTCGACCATACTAACTAGCAGTGTTTTAATCACAACTTCTTTGTTTTTCATCCAAATTGAGTGATTCCAAATCTAGATGAGAGCTAATTCAAAGGTGTATCTCCAATAGAAACAGGTTGCAAAAATTCAATGATATGATATGTCAATTTCAGTTAGAACAACCTGCATAACGGAGTCACGTTTGATTACTCAGCTTAGACCAACAGTTGATATTTCAAGCATAACGTTTTCGTTTGATGTCAGATTCAAATGATTAAAATTGGAAATGAAATAATATTCATTTATTTATGTCAAATAGAAATAGTTTTTGAAGAAAATAAGCATTTATAGGTCAAATACTCTAAGGAACAGCCAGAAAAAGCAGAGTTTTAAGAGTGTTGATTTATGATAGACAGTCAGTATTTTGATCATAACTTCTCCATACGATATCAAAAATGAGTGATTCAAATTTCCTTGTAAACTATATTCATAGGGGAATCTACCATAAAAATATGTTTTAAAAATATGGTCATTTAAGTCTCCAAAACCTAACTGTCTCAACACTGTTCCTGAGCTGCCCACTAGACACCCTGTCAATGTTTTGGTTCTAACTGTTTCGTTTCAAATCCAAATTGAGTGATTCAAATTGGGTTGGAAAGTAGAAATAAAGGTATACTTAGTGTAGAAATAGGTTTTAAAAATATTCCTTTTTTTTTCCCTCAAAACATGACTGTCCCGACTGTTTTTCCAAAAATTTCATCAAGCCCGCAAGCCAAAAAAATGATATTCAAGCAATTTTTTTCAAATTGGTGATATAAATGAAAATGATTGTTTGTAGAACTTATTATTTATATTATAAATCATCTACATACACAAATGAATTGAACATTTATCACCGATGTTGATTTCTATAGCATGTTACAACAAAAAAAACAACTAATTTTACATAAAAACAAAATGTATTTCTTTATTTTATTTTCTCCACTATCCTAGTCTTCTTTAATAATCGAATATGTTTATGTATAAGAGTATTTACAGTGGAACCATTTTAGAAATAGAGGCCTCTAGTATGTACATACCCAAATTTGAAAAATACAAGTTGATAAAAATTAGGGTATGAGAAGCCATCTTCCCTTAAATTTTACAGTTCAACATTGTAAGCATGTTGTATTAGTTTATTGTGGTGAGGGTGTGGAATTAGTTGAGCAGGAAATTCAAAAGTAGAAATGTGAGCCATTTCTTACCATAATAGAATATGTTCTTCATGTGTTTCTTCGAAGCTCCTTCTTCAAATGTTCCTGTCAATTAGTTAGTGAAATGGGTGGTGCTTACATCACCACTTGAGTGAAATCATATGATTCATTTTTCAAAATTTCTATTTTCTTTTTTTTAGTCATTCACACAAAAATTCAAACATCTATTTCTACTCTAAGTTCTTTAACAGTCATGTTGGAAAGCGGGCGAGGGAGTAGGGATTTTACATGCTTCGTACGTAGGTTCTTACCTTCCGTTTTTAATACCCAATTCTCTTATAACAGGCACTCATCAGATGCACACTAGTCCTTAGAAATGACTACACTCTCCCCGGCAACGGCGCAAAAATGTTGAGCGATAAAAATGTGTCTTTTTAACTCCTAATTACCTCACATTAATTGTCAACCCAGGGACGAATTTTTGTTTCAAGAGTGTACTCAGTCTAAGGCGGCTATTTACTCAAGAGTAATGTTTTGCAGTATAGTGCGTAAAATACAAAAGTAAATGAATGCTTGAAACAAAATCTAATTAGAACAACAAGAAACTCAAATGCTCTATAATTAAATCATTCACTCAAACAACCATCAATCGAGGATACAGTAGCAATAACTCATTCTTCTAGAGATTGATGCAATTGAAATCAAACTAGAACAAGACAATCAATATGGGAACGAGGAAGCAATAGCCAATGTTCTCTACAGTTGACAGTCCTGCTTTAAAGGAATTAAAAGGAAATCGAAATTGAACTAAAGCTGTTATTGAAAGTAAATTAGAAAACTCTTTAAAAGCAAATTCTTGCAATTAACCAACAGAAATGAACAACAAAGTAAATGGATAACAAACTGTAATTAAAGGAATAGAATAACAAATCCTATTGAACAACAATCTGTAATGAATATCAATCAAACGAAATAGCAAATGGAATGAAACCATAATTGAAATATCACAGTGAAGTTTTATATTTGAAATGAACAACATATCTTTTTTTTTTGTGTAAATTAGATAGTTATATTATATAACAAAATAGTGTACAAAAATTATGCTAAAGCAGATGGACAACTGGGCCAGACAATCCAACAGGACTGAGAAGACTGAAATGCCAGAGGCACACCACGCAGGGCGGCAGTGGCAAACCTTATTTGCATACATCACGAGGGTCGTTACATAGTATACCGAGACATTGGCTTTGTTAAAACCAGAGAAAGTCAAAAAGAGCTGAAGACCCAGAACAGAAGACAAAGAGAGCAGAGGCAGAGACTAGATGTGCTTTCCCATCAGACCGATGGTGTCCAGGCCCATTTGTGCAACATGGGCATCAACCCTAGCTTGCATGGCATTTAGAACATTGTCGTTCTACTCCATAGCGTTTGAAGTCTGAGTGGCAGAGGGGCCCTGGTTGATGGTGTTTTTAAGCAGCTTGATAAGGAGAGTAAGCTTGCGGTCCACTACATGGATGGCATCCTGAACCCTGGTGATGCGGCTGTCCAGAGAGTTGTTGAAGTCCAAGATTTTGGCCATCTGGGCATCAGTAAAGTTCACTTCCGTAATGATCTTTGGCCTCTCCTTTTCCATGGATTCCAGTGCTTTGGCTATCAGCGTCTTAATGCGCCAGCTTTCCGCTCTAGTGCGCACGAATTGAGTAGCCCTTTTAGCTGGGGTCCCTGGATCATGCAGCCAATTCACTTCTGCCGCAACCTCCTCCTCCGTTCTACCTTTTTCTTCCTGTTTTACCTTGTTCTCCAGATCCGCCACTTTGCGCTTGTGCCTGGCAGTGGCTCTGGTTTCGTATCCTTTCTTAGCTTCATGGAGGTCCTGATTCGCTGCAGCGCAGCGGCTTCCGCTCGCATCCATGGCTCCCCTACTATTCCTTATCTCACTACACCGATTATCGTTGGCAGTATTGTTATCACCCGTCACTAGAGCAGAAGTGGGAAGAATTGGGATGCGGTGTCTTGCTTTATAGTGCCTTCGATTATGAACTCGCCTGTGGGTAGTAGCTGTCCCACTTAAGCTTCGGGTACCGATGCCATAAATGGAAATTCAGTTCGCACAGACGAGTCCAATGCAGGTAGAATCAGGGAGGAGGTGGCTGCTCATGCCTTGATTGCTTTGATGCCAAGTGACCTGTACGGTGGAAAGATCATGACGGTGATTGGAAGTAGCGGGGGTGCTCTGTGTATCAGCCTGCTGATTTCCCCTGTTCCGAATATCAAGTCCCTTAACTTCATTAAGGTTTGGCATAATTGTTCTGCGAGCATCGCCTTGCATAATCTTGCCAGAGATGATGGATTGGCAAGTACTGCTGCAGTTGATTTGATCCTTAGAACCATAATTATCGATACTTGTGCTGACATACCACCGCCGAGTAGTGCCCTGTCCTTGACGCCCTGTCACACCATCACTGAGGTTATGATTAATGCTGATGCCGATGAATTTCTCCTCCCGGTGCCTGGTGCTGGGGCCGTCACCCCTTAGGAAGAGTCGACATGGAAATTGTCCTTTTCCGCCAGCTGTACACATTTTACCTTGAGAGTAGGGCAGTCTACGTCCTGCCAACAACTGTTCGTGATGAGGTGCGGTGTGTTAGCCCCGTGGTTTGCTAGGAAATCGGCCACGCCATTAGCCTTTCTCCTGATAGAGTGGAAGACAGTGCCTTTCAGTTCTTCTATCAACTCTGCTATGTTCTCGGTAGCCTTCGCCAGTCTCTAATGTTTGGTGACTTTGCTGATCTGAGTACCTGCTTGGAGGCACTGAGCCGCAGAAATGGCTAAGGAGGAATCCCCCTCTACTATGAAATTACCCTATCTGAAGGACTTAAGAATCTTCAAACCTTGCTCCATTGCTGCAAATTCCGCTTCATTGTTCTTACATTCCCCCAATGATCTGCAAAAGATGTGGATTATATCTCCTCTGTGATTACGTATGACTCCGCCAATACCTGCAATGCCTGGGTTACCCCTCGAAGCTCCATCAAAGTTCAATTTGAGGCAGGCTTCAGGAGGTGGTTGCCAACCGTGGAGTTGAGAGGAGGCGCGGGCTCTATGACCACCGGTGGGGTAGCTACTGAAGGCTTCCAGTTGAAAAGTCTTTAAGATGCGTAAGTCCTTTCCCGTTGGTTTATCCTTTGGGTCAATTTTTCATTTTGCCTAAACCAGCTGTTTGATGTTGATTAAAATTGATTCTTTTGCGCATTCAATACTTCGGTTTTCTTGTGTAAAGACTCATCTATTCCTTTCTTTCCATATAGTCCACGTGATGAAACCTGGGGTGCATTTCCAAATACTGCTTACACTGTTCATTCGAGAGAAGTTTTTCCTCCAATTGGTAATCGAATCCTGAATGGAGTCCCTGTTCCGATCTGTGTCTTCTAGGATAGCTTCCATCCACAGCCATAACTGGGAAGCCCATTCACAGGAGTTGAAGAGGTGATTCATCGTTTCCTCCTCCTGTAAGCACATGTGGCATTTTGAAGGTCCCTGAAATCCTTTTCTTCGTGAATTCTCCCAAGTTAGAGTTTTCTTCTGCATTAGAAGCCACAGGAAGGTTCTTATTTTTGGCCAATGAAAGTTATCCCAAATTTTGTCAGCCCAAGGAACTGTGTCGGGATGTTCTGCCTGTTCCATTATGCTCCTTGCTTCTTTAAGCGAGAATTCCCCGTTACCTTTCGGTCCCCATCTGAGCTTGTCATTTTCAGCAGCTATTCTAATCTTTCTTTTACGGATTTGTTGGTTTAGATCGTGGATAACCTGTTGAGGCACGTCATTCTGGTCTGGATTGAAAGCTTTCCACTCTCTCCATTCCGGGTCTTCACTGGAAGAGTTCCAGTAGTGGTTGACTCTGCTGTGGCCCTCTGTTTGGTAGGCTAACATTAGGGGTTGGAGGGTAGGAGATTCTAATTTTGGGGATTGCTGCCACGCATCCTCCTAGAAGAGGGCTTGAGTTCCATTACGAATTTCCCAGAAGCAGTAATCCTGGATAATGCTTCTGTTAGCTTGGGCGTGATTCCAAATGGGGGATCCGTAGGGGGAATCCTGCAATCTTATGAGATCCAGATTACTGCTGGTTGGCCTATATTTCTCCTTCCAATGCTTAGCCTAAGGGAGGGTGGTGTTTGAAATCCACTTCCACCAGATTTTGGCACCGCAAACACTGTTGGCAATAGAGGGATCAACCAAATTCAGGCCTCCCCTGTTCTTTGGTCTGCATAGTTTCTTCCAGGCCACCAGCGCCCATTTTTTCTTTTCACTGTTTCCACTCCAAAGGAAGGAGCACTGAATACTTCTTATTTGATCTAGGACTCCCTTAGGAGCAGGAAGGATTGAGAGCATGTATTGTGGAATGGCTTGGAGGATTGCTTTTGTGAGCACCAGTCTGCCTGCAAAATTTAGAGCTCTATTAGTCCAGTGTTTGCATCTCCTTTCCATATTGGCCAGGATTTTCTCCCAATGAGCCTTCTGCCAAGGTTTGAGGGTAAGGGGGGCACCAAGATATCTGGAAGGTAAGGAGCCTATTCTGAACCCCAGCAGTCTGGAGAGATGAGATTGAACCGCTTGATGGGTGTTGAAAAAAAAGATGGTGGATTTGGAGAAGTTAATTTCCATACCTGAGGCTTTGCTGAAGAGATGGAGAATATCTTTGTACGCGGTAGCTTCTTTCACTGTGGGGGTACCATGTAGCATTGTGTCATCCACGAATTGCTGATGAGTGGTGGTGGGGCAGGACCTGATGGGCTGTAGACCTCTGATCTGGCCATCATCTTTTTTCTTGGCAATTAATCTGCTTAGGCCTTCCATAAGAATGACAAACAGGAAAGGGGAAAGAGGATCCCCTTGTCTTATGCCTCTAGAAGGGCTAAAGGGCGTGGAGGGAGTACCATTTACTAGAATAGAATATCTCGTTGATTTGATAAGTTCTAATACCCATTTGATCCAAGGCTGGCTGAAGCCAAAAGCTTTTAAAATAGCTTCCAGGTAAGTCCAACTCACCTTATCATACGCTTTGGAAAGGTCCAACTGCATTAGCATACCAGCAACTTTCCTTGAGTGGAGAGAATGTATCATTTCCTGGGCAAGCAAAATGTTGTCCAGAATCTGCTTGCCTTCCACATAGCCGGATTGTTCCTGCGAGATGATGCCCGGGAGTATCATCTTCAGCCTGTTGGCGATAACTTTAGATATGATCTTATATATCACGTTGCAGAGGGCTATTGGTCGGAACTTTTCCGGGGTGTTGGCCTCCTCTACTTTGGGAACTAGAGCAATAAAAGTTGAATTTAGAGATTTAAGGATAGTTTTAGATCTTCTTGAATCCTCCACAATTTCCCAAATATCGTTCTTGACAATTTCCCAGCAGACTTTGTAGAAGTTGATGGTGAATCCGTCTGGACCCGGAGCTTTATCATTAGGCATGCTTCTTACTACCTCCTCCACCTCTTCCATAGTGATCCTTTTCCTTAGGGACCAATTCTGCTCCTCTGTGATTAAGTTGGGAATGGCATTGGTTATTTCCTGAATGGCTGCCTCCCTATTGACATTTGGTTCTCTAGCTATGTTACTGAAGTGATTTGAAAGTAGAGCCGAGATATCCTTGTGATTTCTAAGGATTTCTCCTTCATTATTCTTCAGTTCTAGGATCTTGTTGGCATTCCTGTAGTCTATTGCTGACCTGTGAAAAAAATTTGTATTTTGCTCTCCTTCCTTTAGCCATAGCACCCGAGATTTTTGTTTCCATAATGTTTCTTCCTGCTTGCATCTGGTGTGCCATTGTTGTGTTAACTCTTTCTCTTGTTCACAGGAGTCCTCATCTCTCCTGCCTGCTATCCCATCTTTGTGAATTTGTTCCAGTTTTTGCTCTATAGTTGCTTTTTCCTGAAAAATGTTCCCAAAAACTGTGTTGTTCCAATCTTTTAATTTCAATTTTATGTTTTTGAGTCGTTTTTGCACTTTGAACATTTTGGATCCTTCTTCAACTAAGGGTTCAGCCCACCATTTTTCCACCATGGTGAGAAAATTAGGGTGTTCGATCCAGAACTTCTCGAATCTGAAGGGTTTGTTCCTGGGGGTTCCTGGAGCCTCGACAATAAAGGAGATCGGCCAGTGGTCAGACCCTCCACTGGGAAGAATGCTAGACTCCAGATTTCTCCCATCTAATAATAAGTTCTCTGAGATGAGAAAGCGGTCCAGTCTTGAGGAGATTAGATTTTCACCCCCCCGTCTATTATTCCAGGTAAAACCACCTTGTTTGGGGTAAACATCTACTAAATTTGCATTGTCGATAAATTCTTTAAATTGTTCACCATCCCGATTGAGCTTCCGGAGCCCTCCTTTTTTCTCCATGAGGGAGGTAATCATATTAAAATCCCCTCCCAAGATACAATTTGCTTTTGGGTGTCTTTCCATAAGTTGCTTCAAGGAGTCTAGGAAAGCAAGTTTATCATCTAACCTCTGAGGACTGTAGATATTGATGCAAAGGAAAGAGGAATAATTACCTGTAAGAAGCATCTCCATGGCCAGGTAGTTCTTGCTTGCTTCTGCTGCAACTAGCTGGTATCACCTGGTATCCCAGAAGGTTGCTAAACCTCCTTCACGTCCTTTGCTCTCTATCTCTAAAACTTCAAAGTTTCTACCTAGTTTGATTCGTAGTTTTTCAATGAGAGCTTTGTTGCATTTTGTCTCTTGTAGAAACAGCATATTAGATTTGTATTTTTCCATCTGTCTCTTTAGAAGTCTTTGTTTGTTTTGACTGTTCATACCTCTTGCGTTCCAGGATACGATCTTCATGATTAACTAGATTTTAGGAAGGACGGGTACTCACTTAACTGCTTGATCTGACCTGCATTGATCAAGATCTCCCCCAGCTCCTGCAAGTGTTCTCCATTTGATTTGCGTCCTCTACGGAGTTTGTGTACTGAACCAGAGATTTTGCCTAGGGCTGTTCTATGTTGATCTTTGTCGCCTTTAATGACGCCGAGTTTGTGCTTCTGTTTCTCCATGATGTCTTTTTTCCGTGCTATGAAGAGGTCCTTGACCCTTCTTATTTCTTCCTCCGGCGCTGTTTCAATCCCTTCGGTTTTCCATTTGTCCACAAGAGCTGATAGATCTAAACCTGCCATAGCTAGTGTTTCATCCAGCTCCTGATCTTCACTCCCCTCTTCACTGGTTAGCATCTCTGTTTCGTAGTCTGACTCCTCTGTCTTGTCTTGCGTTTGGACTTCATCGCTGGGCATCTCGGTTTCTTTACCTTCCGCTTGGGGTTGTTCCTGTCCTTCTTGCTCTGTTTCTCTGTCTGTTGTGTTCTTTTTTCCTTCTAAGTCAGTCTCCAGGTCCAGATATTCAAAAGGATTATTGAAGAGATTTTTCCTTGTGTCTCCTTTGATATTCCTTCTTCTGTAGGGCCTCTGCCTGTGCTTTGGTTTGATAAAGTCATTTTTGTCTTTGTTGTTCTAGGTTTTGTCTTCTTCTGCTTCCTTCTGGTTCAGAGGACAGTCCCTCATCAGATGTCCATGTTCATGACATTTTCGACATCTGAAGGGTATGTGCTCATAATCTAAAGCTTGAAAGTATTCCTTGTCCCTGTACTCTAGCCAAACTCCTTCATGAAGCGCTCCGGAGACATCCATTTCAACACAGATTCTTGCGCATGATGTGTATCTTTTCTGCAGGGTGGCTTCTGAAGCTTTGACGAACTTGCCGAGCCTGTCCCCTATTTGCTTCAGGGCGTTTAACCCCCAGTAGTCGATTGGGAGGGAAAAGAGTTTTATCCAAACTGGGACACAGGTGAAGGATTCTTTTTCCGGGACAAAGTTCGGTTGCCAGGGTCTCATGTATAACCCTGCAGAGGCAAGAAAATATGGGCCGCCCTCGAATACCTTGTCTTTGTCTTCCATGCTAGTGAAAACTACAGTGAAAAAACCTCTTGCTCCTAGATGTAGCTGCACATCTCCTTTAGGTTTCCACATCTACCTTATCCATTGGCAGAGAGTCCTCTCCGTTGGCCAGATTCCCATGAATCTGTAGATGATGGCATGTTCAGCCATGTGCTCCCTATAGGTTTGGATTTCCGGGTTAGAGATTGTCACCCGTAAGCTTTCAGTTTTCTTTGGCTTACAGGCACTGCTGGTGGCCCGAGACTTGTTGGGGTTGGCGTTGGTCTCCCCCTCCTTTTCCGGCTGCTTCTTGTTGTTGTCTCCTTGCTCTTTGTCTGTTTGTGGGTCCGCTTCCTTCTTTCCCACGGGGCAAGTCTTCTCCACAGTGTTCTCTTGATTACTGCCCTTATTCTGTTCCTCTGATATGCTGACCTTTGCAGAGAAGACAGTCTTGTCAGACATCATTGCTGTCTTCTCCTTCTTGTTTCTACTGTTCAACCCTGAACTATTCTGACCTTCTATTCTGACTCCTTCCTTCATGTTCTGCATTCATTTTTGCAGGATGACCTGTTTGAAAGTAGGGGTCCCACTGGACCCCTCTGCTCCCATCCAAGCTGACAGCAAACTCCCCTTTCGAAACAGTGCTGCCAGTCGTGATCTGTGGTGCTCCAGGCCTATAGCAGACACTGCCCAGGTAGAACCCTAGCCCAGAACCTCCATGAAAATTCTTCGTTCACTTCTCCCCTATAGCCTCATTGTCACCAATTGAACAACATATCAATATAAGTAGAAAAGGATAATAATCTCTATTATGATGGAAAAGAACAGCCACGTGATTCAATCTCAACTTGTGCAATAAAACAATTTCATAAAATATTATAACAACACGTTGTAAAAACATGAAAATGTAAAGTAATGCAATTCAAAGGAATAGGAATTAATCAAACCATCACACGGCAGAAATTGGAATGATATAATACAACAACAACATATTCCACCAGAGGTTGGGCCCTTAGCCGCCAGCGGATGCTGTTGGGATACATCAGATCAGGTGAATGAAGAGCAACTCCAAATCATATATTAATCATCAAACTGTGAAATCAATACAACAGCTGAAGCTTTGAGAATTACAATGGTAATTCAACAATCTCCTTTTCCTCCTATTCTATCATGAATCATGAATCCTTAATTCTGAATTTCTAATTCTCAAATCATAATTCTGAATCCATCATTCCTAATTCTACATTCCCTTAGCCATCCTCAATTATGAATCTCTAATCCTCCATCATTTTTCCATCCCCATCTTTGATCTTCGTTTTCACTTAAATAGAGAGAGATCAAAGAGAAGTTACAAAAGAGATAATTACAACATGATTTCTATTACAAAATTGGATTGTTTCCAACCAATTGATCAACAAGAAAATATATTTCCATCCATCTTTCAACAAGAGCAAGGTGAATTTGGCTTTACAGCTGAGATTTGGAGGACGGCCGCAACAACAAATCTAAGAAAATTGTGCTCAAAGAACCCTACGTTTCTCTCAGCACAAGCCACATTTGGGAAAACCATTTTTAATAGAGTTAATTGGGTCCGTTCTGGACAAAACCCATGTTCCATATTTTCCAGATTCTTCTTAATTTGCTCAAAATCTTAACCGCAAAACTGTCACTTCTTATTCCAGTGAATTTCTGAGTTGGAATATTTAGTGATCAAATCTTCAATCTGGAAATTATCTTGGAGGCTAAAAACGGTGAATAGTGTTACAACCAATTTATTAAAACTTTCATTGATAAAATCATGCATAATCATCAATTTATTAGAAATAGAGGAGAATAGATAATAGTTTTACATAAGAGCATAAGTCATTGTAAAATAGAATTATATGATAAATTATGATAAATGACGTGATGAAGAATGGTAGAAATTGGTGGAATAAGCGTTCAAAAGTGATAATAATAATGGCATATTAACGAGCCAACAATGTCGGGGAACAGCTTCAACAGCATTTGGGTGGACATAATTTTTGATGAGCTCCTACACACTCTCCACGAGGATCACTTTGCCCCCATTTGGATTGACGAAAAGGTTTGTATCTACAGCGGCCATGACAGCAGAGGAAGAACAAACCAACTCAGATGCCAACTTTGACTGCAAAGGCTCATCTAGAGAGTAGAGAAAAGTTACAATAGATATGATTACAAAATGATTTCTATTACAAATTTGGATTGTTCACAACAAATTGATCAGCAAGATCATATCTAAGATATCTTTCCATCAACATTCAACAGGAACAATGGCCACAACAGGGAATCTTAGTAAAATGTCTTCAGAGAACCTTCTGTCTCTCTTAGTATGAACCAAATTTGGGAAAACATCTCATCACAAAACTAATTTGGTCCATTCTGAACAAAACCCATGTTTTGGATTTTTCAGATTCTTCTCCATTTGCGAGAACCGTTTAATACAAAATTGTCACTTCTTATTCCAGCGAATTTCTGAGTTGGCACATTTAATGATGAGCTGGAGATCAAATCTTCAATATGGAAAATATCTTGGAGGCTAAAATGGTGAGTGATGTTACAACCAATTTATTAATAAACCATCATTGGTAAAATTATGCATAATCATCAATTTATTAAAATAAAGGAGAAGAAATAATATTTATCCGGAAGAGCATAAATAATTATAAGATGGAATTATATGATAAACCATGATAAATGACATGATAAAAAATTGTGCAGAATTTGCACACCTTACTTTCTCCGCTAACTGGGAAAATTTCACAGAATTTCCAAATAGAAACCTAGTGACCATCCATGTCCCCCTCCAATATTTTGTAGTTTTTCGAGCCAACCACCGAGTCAGCCGACCGGCTGCTCACCCAGAGAACTACACAGATTTCATGAGCAAGCCCCTCAATAGCCCAACATCCCACTCAGCTCAGAAACTGTACAAAGGTGTTCATTAGGTTAGCCTCCCAATAATTGCGTAATTTTTGTCTCTAGCAATCCCGCAGCCTACTGCCATTTGTTTTGGAGAATTTGGTATCTGCAGATAAATACTAATTCCCTAGATAAGTAGTCATATCTAGAACAACAGTTTAAAGCACTTTATCCTTTTCCTATAAGCAATAGATAAGATAAAGAAGATGAGAATACCTACTTGTAGTTCCACTTTCCTCTTGTTTCCTTTGTATCGATCCTGTCGCTCCTTGCCTTACTTAACACGCTTGTGAAGTACTTGTAAACACCAACATAAGACAAAGAACCGATCAAAGCAAAAGATCTATTGAATACAAGTGAATGGAATCAGATACATTTCACACATATAAGCATCATATGACAGTACAAACATATGGAAAAAGGTTCAAATACTTTATTGAATAGAAGAAGGAATTAAAACCATTATGTCTGATTCAAAGTCATTGCTCCAGCTTGGATCCCATCCACATCACATCAAAAGCATGAAAAACTTGTAGCATAACAATACTTTCTTCAAAGCCAATTCTCATAGCAACGTTATCTCCTTACAATTCAACATAGTCCAACCCCTGATCACTTAGATGAGTGGTCAATTTATAGGGAGATGAAGGAGGTTATGTCATAAATGGTAGTATTGAATGGCCTTCCATACTTAGAATTAGTTCCATGGAGGAAGGGATGAGAGGATAGGATGCATCTTAACTCATTCCTCATCCATTTTCAAGCTCATAGGAGTTTAAAAGTGAGGGAACTTTCCGGATGACTCCAAAAGATAAGAATATTCCCCAAACCCTATGTGAATTTCACTCAATCTCGCCTAATGCAGGTGAAAGTGGGCCTAAGTGCTCCATAGATCACCCTGACATGTACTCAACTTCTCTACAGTGCACTTTTACATGGGCCTACCTGTGCTGGTCCCTCTAGAGGTCTTTTTAGGATGTCTTCTAGTCATGAAACTATCTAGGAAGGAGCCATTCGAAAGGGTGACTTGTTTAGGGCATGTAGCAACTAGAATTAGGGTTTTATGAGCCCTAAAACACTGATCTGAATGATGTGAGTGAGGTACCCAAATGGATCTATAATAGCTACCCCCTAAAGCATGAAGTCAAAAAATGCAAATGTCGAATGAAATGCTTTACGATGTGATGAGGAGGTTTCGAAGTGGAAGGTGACCTACATCAATTATAATACATATCTCATGATATTTTGATTTTTACATGAATCACTAAGGGAAGGCATACCCATGCTCAGCTTATAAACTTTTATTACATGTACATAAATAGTCGTCTACAGATATAGACCCATGATCAGAATGGCCATCAATGTAAAGCCATTGTACATATGATTTATTACTCCTCAAATCACAGCCTGGATGGATGAAACTAGATCTGGGGTCTTCTATCTCATTCAATCATTCACTCAAGTACAAGTCTAACCATGTGAATATGTGATCTAAAGTTGAACATGGGAAGGCACCGTCTGATTACTAGCCAATGATGTAAGTTGTTAACAGGCGCAAGAGAAATCATCAATAATGATAATGATCCTCAAGGTACTGTAGTACATTCTGCATGGTGTGAATGGATGATTTTATGTCGAAGACCATACAAAGTCTTTCAGTAGAAGGCAATTGATGTATGCAAGCCTCAAGGTACTGGAAGGGTGTTTCTAAGTCAACTTCTTGGATAATGTGCTGATGTCGACAAGAAGCGACTCGTCGCAGGAGGGCCTTGATGTATCACACATCAACAACACGAAACAAGTGTAGTCATTTTGGAGACGGAATTTGACTGGTGACACAAGGTTCATGAATGGCAGTCATGAAAATGAAGGTTTATGGTATTTCAAAGGATGAATTTTGACTGGATGACTTCTCTTGAACATGTCAACGACACAAAAATGAATTGGTAGAATTGACCCAAAACAAAGTGATGGATGGTATGATAGACTAACGGTATAATAACCATCAAGCTGATAACCCAACGAAAATAGTCACTGTGATGAAGTGAAAGTGTCATGTTCAAGAGAGACCTGCTACCATAAAGTGATTTTCCCCTTTTTCCAGTTTCCCCAGTCATTACTGACCAATACCTCTTTATTTTTATCAAGCTTGAGGAGGATAACATATTCTTGTTATATAATTCCACCCTTCCGGTGAATCCATCACTATGTGATGTTTTAATGAGTCTAGTGAAGGTGAAACCCAGTCTTGTATGGATGGACAATTTTGTCACTATTGATGTTTTAATGAGTTTAACAACAAAGATAACTCGGTCCTTTTCATGTTTAGAGAGTTTGACAAGTGACAAAAAGAAAAC
This sequence comes from Pinus taeda, assembly GCA_000404065.3. Classification (NCBI taxonomy): domain Eukaryota; kingdom Viridiplantae; phylum Streptophyta; class Pinopsida; order Pinales; family Pinaceae; genus Pinus; species Pinus taeda. Next base: position 99,283 of record APFE030284307.1, read on the forward strand.
TCCACAAGTTCTTTTTCGTAAATTTGTCTCTCAAGTCTGAAAAAGCATAAAACAATACGAGAGAGAACCTATTGACCATGTTCGATCAACGTATTCCTTTTTCATAAATAATCTATCTCAACCTGGAAAAGGGTTAAACTTATACTGAGCAGATGTCATTTCCAATCTGTTAACAAGTTGAAAAGGACAAGCGCTTGGCAATATTTTCATATTTCGAGAGTCCGAAAAGAGCTTAAAGAGGACTCCACTTTGAGGAACGAGTGGTGTCTAGCATAGCAACTGGTTCCGATGATGTTGGAACTTCTCAAAACATGTTGATTTATGTGAAGAGGCCATGCAATAAGACCACTCATTGCAACTTTTCCTCAAAAAGGGTAAAACAACCAAGCGAAAGTGTATGATCAGCCAAGAAGATAGCCACGATGGAAGGAGAAAAACCAAGGCTCATCTAACAAAAGAGGATGATAGAACGGAAATCACGGGGGTTAAAAATGGAAATGGGTTCATTTTTACGCAAGATTGAACAATAGGGAACTATGTTTGGGTTGAGTTTCATGTTTACACAAGCTCAAAATGACAAAATATTCTTGGATTCAATTTCATGTCTACACAAGCTTGAAACGAAAAACTCTGCTTGGATTTAGTTTCATTTTTACACAAGCTTGAAACGAAGAACTATGCTTAAGATTGGTTTACATGCCCCCAACATGATGAAAGGTAGAGTCTCCTGTAACCAGATGGAATTCACTATGGTGAAGCAAGACAGTTATCCAACACCTTCCTAGCTTCGTCCAGATAGGGACAAAGATGAATGGGGTGATTCCCTTCACATATCCTATAGGGAAACTTAACTTCACCACTAGGTGCATTCCCCTGAGCTTCATTACATTCACTTATGTAGATTACTCGTGGCTATGAGGTGGATGGAATGAAGGTTCATATATGAGATCAGGTGAAAGACTTGACTAGGATTTTATCAGATCTAATCAAAGATTCAAATTGGAACTTTGCTCTAGGGGACCTTGTTTCTTTTTTTTATAATGAAATTAACACAAGACAAGGAACTCTAATCAGGTTCCTTGTTTCATATTTTAACGATCTTGACACAAGACAAGGAACTATGCTATGGGACCTGTTTCATTTTTTTAATGAGGTTGACACAATAAAAGAACTATCCTCATATTCCTTGTTTCATTTTTTAACGAGCTTGACACAAGACAAGGAACTATGCTCATACTGTTTGTTTCATTTTTTAATGAGGTTGAGACAAGACCATAACTTTCCTCATTTTCCTCGATCATGAATTCCAAGAGATTCTCATCATATGAGAGAACAATGCACTAGAAGGGATCCATAGCAAGGAATCCATTAGAGAGATCTAGTTCCAATGCCCCCAGTACATAATGTACAATATCACTAAATTGATCATCAATTGATGTAGCCATGGAATAGGTTGCCACATATTAACCCATGGCAGGGATGATACCATTGGTACAAAAAGGCCATTTAGGGAATATGACTAACTAGAAACCATATTTGGACCAGGAAATGAAAGCTGGTCAACGGTGATAATTATGCCTTCATGCGAGAAACAAATCACTCGAAAGAGTGTTGAAACAATAGCTCCGATGTCATAAACATAGTCGTGGCCAAGAAGTAAATTGTAATCTAAAGGGCCTAGGACTACCATCACATTCAGATAAATGATTTTCCTTGCAAAGTAATAGGAAAATGAGGAAGGATCCCTAATGGTTTATTGGTTCTTCTGTTAAAAGCCAACAGATTCTAGGTAACAAGCACGAGTGGTGGCAAACTGAGTGCTTTCCAAGCAGTAGAGGAAAGGATACTCATAGATGCACCTTCATCTATAATGGTACCAGATATAATCATATTATATACCTATACTATGATCTGGAAAGGCACATAAGAAGGAAGACAAAATCCTGCTAGTCAATTCTAATCAAAGGAAGTGACCAAACTACTTGGAGGGGGTACCGTAAAAATGGGAGAATTATCCCCTTGAGTTACGAGAATGGAAGGATTTTCCTGCTATCTTGATGGAACAAGAGGGTTGCCTCCAAGCTCATTGGAATCTAAAGAAACAAAAAGAAATTGATTGGTATCATACTCGCTCTCTACAGAAAAGGTATGATTAACTGAAGGTGAAATCGGGTCAACTGTTTCCTTGACCTGTTGATTTGGGTTCGGTATAGACTCATAGGATTCACTTTCAGAGAAAGTGGTTTTAACTAACAGTTGATTTGAGTCTATCAATTCATCAACTAGTGAATGATTAACGGAGAGTCTCTTGTAACCAAATGGAAGTCACTGTAGAGAAGCAAGATGGTTATCAAACACTTTTTTGGCTTCATCCAGATAGGGACAAAGGTGAATGGGGTGATTCCCTTCACATAACCTAAAGTAAAATTAACTTTACCCTTATTTCCATGAACTTTACTACCACCAGTTGATGGTTTGTCACTAGCATGATCTCCAGGAGTTGATGACATGCAATGATGTGAACGAGAAGACCATTCTTCTAAGATTTGAGGAATATCAGGGCAATTTTGAAGAAGATGGTCTCCCATGCAAAGTTTGCATGGATATCGAACATTGTGAGGCTTGACAAACAATTTCTCATCGGATGTTGCATTCAAAGCAATGGTTTCTTGGTTGCCCCTCTGCTAAATTTTCTTCTTCTTCTTCTTCTTCCTTTTCTTCTTCTTCTTAGCCACCTAGTTACTAGTACCAATACTTTCACCAGGCAAAGAGGAATAAGGGAAGGAAGAAACAACTAATGAGGAAGGAAAAGGGTCAACTTTAGGATCAACTAGAGGTTTATTTTATCCAGTTGGAGGAGTACTCGATTGTGGAGAAACCATGACATTTTGAACTAATGAGGTTGAAAACAACTATACTAGAAAGCCAATGGTAAATCCCCATAAGGATAATGTAGCCATATAATGAGCACCAATATTTATGAAAGGAGGAAAAGGACTAGGATTCCCATCAAAAGGAATTTCTTGATCGATGGACTCAAGATTTGTCACCATATGTTTCAACCTAAGATCAAATAAGGAGTGAGCGTGGGGGATGTTATTTGTGGTCAATTAATTTTATTTTAATCAAAGTAAAATAACCAAACAAAAGAGGTATAATATAAGAAAAAGGTTTACCAAGAAGCTACGAATTGTAGAATACCTCTTGGTGAACCAAGAAGTACGGGAAGGAAATCTCCCCAAATGCTATGTTCAGTGTGTCATAGTGTACAAGGTGGTTGACTTGGTTACCTAAGGATGGATAGAAACCTAGTGTTTTCCTCCCATATATACCTGAAAGTATGTGGAGGCCCAATCCGTATTAGCATTGTCTAATGCAAAACTACATAGTGAGAGAATTCCCATATACTTTACGTACTGTAATGCCACCCTATATACTCGAAGGTACGTGGACGAGCTACGATATACTCACGTACATGGAATGAGATATCACGCTCAGGATGTATTGCAGACAAGTTAGTGACAACTTCTTTGTTTTACGACACTAGAACACATCTCTAGCCTAGAACCACTAAAAGTTTTTCATTAATGACAATGCTCCATTAGGTAAATTTAGATAAATTTTAAGTTGATATTCTTTAGAATTTTCCTTTCAAGGCTCACCAAGTGATGTATGTTTGCAATTCCTAAAATGCAACTAATATGATAAGCATTATTTTCATTCAATTGAACAACAAAAACCTTAGCTAGTAGGGATAGAGCAATCAAATATTTGGCAAAGAGAAAAGAGCACATCTAAGGAAATTTCCCTAGCTATTCCTTTCAAGAATTCACAAAATACAATACAAACAATGCATGTTTTTATTTTTGATTCCCTTAATGTTATGTTAAAAAAAAAGGAAACTAATGCACATACAATCTATCACCCTTTAACAAGAATGAGGACTTTACAATAGATCCGCTCCGAAGGAAAATAATACTTTTACAACACTTTATTTCGAACAAATATTAATTGAATATAATCTAACTTTGACTATGGATAGATAATGACAAAGAAAAAATTTAACAAACATTAATCAATCAAGTCAACGTAGGGTTGGAAAGATAAAATACAAGTTGATTTAGAGACATAATACAATCATTGATCTTTCAGCAAGCATAAATAGAAGGAAATTTGAAGAAAAAAACCAATCCAAAGGTGAAAATTTTCCCTAAGGTGGATCAACGTAGGTCAAAGAGGGCATGTCTACACTACAGAGCATTGTCTCTCACTCAAGGGTGCTCTTCAGAGCACTGTCGCCTAACCAAGCCTGCATTGATTCTTGAGAGGCCACTCAAAAGTCTTATAACCTCAAATTTTGACCAAATAACACTTCAACAAGGATGAAATACAATTAATAAAGGAAGTAAGGTCTGCTAGAGTGTCCTAGTATGTGGATAAGATACTTGGAATGATGATCGTTCCCCAATGGAGTCACCTATTTTTTTTGAGAATTTGGTATCTACGGATAAATACTAATTCCCTAGATAAGTAGCCATATCTAGAACAACAATTTAAAGCACTTTAGTCTTTTCCTATAAGCAATAGATGAGACAAAGAAGATGAGAATACCTACTTGTAGTTCTTCTTTCCTCTTGTCTCCTTTGTATCAATGCTTCACTCCTTCCCGTACTTAACACGCTTAAGAAGTACCTATAAACACCAACAGAAGACAAAGAACCGATCAAAGAAAAAGATCTATTGAATACAAGTGAATGGAATCAGATACATTTCACACATATAAGCATCACATGACAATACAAACATATGGGAAAATGTTCAAATACTTTATTGAATTGAAATTATAACCATTGTGTCTGATTCAAAGTCATTCCTCCAGTTTGGATCCCATCCACATTACATCAAAACCATGACAAACTTGTAGCATAACAATAATTTCTTCAAAGCCATTTCTCATAGCAACATTATCTCCTTACAATTCAACATAGTCCAGCCCCTGATCACTTAGATGAATGGTCAATTTATAGAGAGATGAAGGAGGTTATGTCATAAATGGTGGTATTGAATGGCCTTCCATACTTAGAATTACTTCCATGGAGGAAGGGATGAGACGATAGGATGTATCTTAACTCATTCCTCATCCATTTTCAAGCTCATAGGAGTTGATAAGTGATGGAACCTTCTAGATGACTCCAAAAGATAAGAATATTCCCCAAACCCTATGTGAATTTCTCTCAATCTCGCCTAGAGCAGGTGAAGGAGGGCCTAAGTGCTCTGCAGAGCACCCTGGCATGGACTCAAATTCTCCATAGCGCACACTTACATGGGCCTACCTACACTGGTCCCTCTAGAGGTATTTTTAGGATGTCTTCTAGTCATGAAAATATTTGGGAAGGAGGCATTCAAAAGGGGGACTTGTTTAGGGCATGTAACAGCTAGAATTAGGGTTTGATGAGCCTTAAAACAATGATCAGGATGATGGGAGTGATGTGCCCAAATGGATCTGTAACGCCATCTCCCTCGAGGAATTTCATAGTCTTTATTTCCAACCCTCCTGAAGCCTGTAGCTAGCTCCCTCCAGGAATTGCGCAGTTTTTTCTACCAAGGCCCTCTGCTGCCCGAACTTCTTCCCTCCAAAAATTGTGTAGATCTTCCCTCCACCTAGGCCATATCCTGTAGACAGTCACTACTAGTCTGGATTGTCCATCTCAGTCCCCTAGTGATCTATACACAATTTTCACCAACAGTGCCCGAGGATTGCATCTCAACTCGATACTTGCCTCACGCAGTTTTGCAACCTTGTACTCTCTCCCAGTCACCTGCACCAAAAAATGAATGACCATGCATCATGGTAGACTAGAAGGTTTATGGATTTAATGTTGTCTCTTCATGAGTGTCTACATATACAGGTGCATGAATAAACATTATGTGATGACAGATCAGTTGAATAAGGAGAGTACATGCAAAAGGACGTGTTCGCAAATGGAAGAACAACCAATCCATGCAATGAGATGTGTTTGCGAATGGAAGAATGGACGAACAAATGATGCATGCGAGGAGTGTTTATGAATGGATGACCATGTGAATATGTGTTCACGGACATACGAAAATGCTAGGATGTGTTCATGGATAGACGAACGAACAAACATGTGAGGATATATTTTCAAGAATGGATGGACATGTTAAGCATGCCAAAGTACAACCGAGGAGCAATGTGCACATGAAACATCAAGAGAACCCAATTACCATAAAGGACTCCACACACCTTTCAATACGAAGGTGAATTTGTGATACACCAAGAGGACATCCATCACACAACAACACTACAACTCGACATGCACACCAGCAATAGCATGAACATACCAAAACTATCATGTCAAGTTGCTTCATGAGTCATGTCAGCCACATCACTACTGTGGATTATACTGTTGTCAATCAATGTAATGTAACGTGGAATTCCAAGAGACCCAATTGTAATCTGAAGATTCATGTACTCTAAAGAATTATGTAATCTGAAAATTCAAGAAAGTGAAATAGAAATGAGGGAAGTCGAACATCCACAAGGGCCAGTTTCACCCTTGGCTATAAATACCCCCTCATTTGTACATGCGAAGGATTTTTCACCTTGGCTCCTCCCACATAGCCTTGAGAGTATGTAATATTTTCTTTGATGAGCGAGTAGTGGCTCCAACATCCTGCCCATGGGGTTAGTGATGGATGGTGTACCGATGTGTCTTGGGACTTTTGCTTAATTCAGAATTCTGCTCACAAGCCAACACATTTTCACACATGTGTTGTAATTGTTTGTAAGAATTAACCTTGAACCCTTGTAATACATGTTGCTTTAACCCGTGTTAAACAATTGAACTCGTTCAACTATTCTAATACATATGTTTATGAAAATGTGTTGTATAACTTGTTAACATTGTCTTGCCTGTGTTGGTTACCTCCCCGGACATTAGGCAGAACCTTTCACGTAAAATTGTTATAACGACCATCACACTCGCGTGAACTTACCTGCTAGTTGATGTACATGCTATCTTCCTTTGTTTGTTGTGATTGCCGCATCCATGTGGATTTATCTTCCAGAATTTGTGCATGTCTTGTTGTGTTGTGTGTCTTTGACAGATTTGGGACTTCCTCCCTTCTAACTAGAGACTCACTCCCACCCTCTCTCTCTACTATGAAGGAACCTTGACACAAGTAACACTATCACTCACCAGGCATGTGAGCCTTGCTGTTTGAAGAAAAAGCAGACCACTCTCATGTGCTAACAAGCAAGAACTAAGGCATATATTTAAGATAATGGAAATCGGGCCATCATACTAGATGGAACTCTGTTACATAGCATTTCTTCATTGTCCCTATACTCTCATTCCTTGATCCTGGAGGACCTCCACAATGAACCCCACATGCTTTCCCTTCATGAAGAAACCCCCATTGTGTCCCTCTTCATGAGCAGATCAATTCCCTTCTGCACCATTTCCCCTGAAACTTATATTTTGCCTAGTTTACAAGATTGATGCTAATGGCCCTTATCTTCCTCACGCCAATATGTAGGAATTAGCATTGTCCATAGCACCGACTGGAGTGACTGAGTTGTGTTCTAGTCACGTTGGTCCTGTTATGAAAAGTTTTTTAAAGTAAGATCTGAAGCTTCCAACTCTAGAAACTTCATAATATAATTATGGTAAATGGTTTGGTCGGATGGGGTCGAGGATGTTAGTTTGGGCTCCTTTCCCCTGTAACGATGGGACTATCTCAAGGGACAAGACCTTCTCCCATGAGAAAAGTATCCATATCCCATCCATTCATGCTATATAAACCTCCATTTCTCCCAAGCACAAGCTAGTTCTGAAGTGTTAAGGTTGTTGTGCTAATGCTATTTTGGTTTGGAGTAGACAACAAGATATTCATAGTTGCAGCTCTCTAGTTGTGTGAGGGAGAAGTGTGATTTTGGTTTGGAGTGAAGCCTAAAGGGAAGAGCCTTAAAACTATTATTGTTGAGGCCATCATGGAATGTTATCATAAGTGTGTGGGAACCTGGTCTTGTTAAAGGAGAATGGCAACGTCAAGACAATGGTTGTAATCTCTTCTTGATTCAATATACATGCAACTATCGATTGATTTTTTACATGATTTTTCATCTTACATATTTATGGCTTAATGTTTCTTGACTTGTTAAGTAGTTTGAATTACAATTTGTCTATTATCATGGTTGTTGTTCATTGTTGTTTACTTGTTTCAGGTGTTTCAAGAAGGAAGCGAGAGATAGCTAGAGCGAGCAAGCAAGGACATCATCAAACGAGATAAGGGTACTAAGAGGTAGGCCCTCTTAATTAGTTCTAACCTAAGGAAATCTTCCATAGAATGTATTAGTTGTGGCTAGACCCATTATCGACCTATATTAATTTGTTTGTTTCCACACTTATAATTATACTTCACCACAAATTGGCGACTCCACTGGGGAGCCAATCCTTTTGTTTGCCTTAGATTTCATGATTTCATGTGAACTTTTCTAGTTCCACTTTTTCCCTTTGGTTCTATTTCTTTTCTCCTTCTTACTAGCCTAAGTTTGAAACTCATAGTAGCATATCTGGTCTCTTTTTCAATTTTTTTTTTCCTTGGCTCCCTCGATCAGCGCGCTTAATCTCCTGACAATCACGTTAATCAGCGCAATTTGCTGAGAAACAGTTGCAAAGACCAACCTCTAGTGCTTGTTGCCAGTTAGGCAGTCGCGCTGATGCCTATAAGTGAATATTAGGGTTTGTCCCCAATCTTGGCCACTATGTTTTTCTCTTATGATTTTGACCCCATAAGCCTTTTAGGCTATTTTCTCCTTGACTAGAAAGATGCTTCTCATTTGGTTTTGTTTGATTGTTGTCTTATCATCTTTCTGTTTTATTCTTTGAGTCATTGGGTGGTTCGTGACACTAGGGCATATTGGTTGTCATCCATTCAGCTATTTATGAACTCAGTGAGTCGAGTTTTAGGTGCATTGACTCCTTACATTTCACTTGCAGTCCTTTTACGACTTTGACCTCTATTACACAAGTTTGAAAAGTTTTCGCTTGCTTGTCTAAACATTTCTTTTCGGGCATGGATTACATTTCTTATCTTGTTTTTGGTAAATTCGATGCCTCATTAATCTGAATGAACCTCTCTTTTCATGTTTTCATTTGCTTGAAGAGCTGATTGTCTCGAAAATTTTTCATTCAAGTGTTGTATGCCAAAAGTTTATTTCATTGTTTCATGAAAAAAATGAACTTCTAGTTTGTTGCATCATTATGCTATGATAGCTTGAATCACTGAAATACTAGAGTTGCATTGGCATTTAAAAAAGGAAAGGAACTATTTTTGCTTTCTAAAGGACTGTTAGGTATGTGCTTGTAAGGAAATTAGGAATTGGAATGCATTCTTCATTAGTTTGTTTTTCGAAAAAGTAAAGTAGTGAAGGATCATTTTGCTTTGAGTTGCTTGGTTGTTTACATTTTATTGTGTATTTTCTACCCTCTATAGTGTAGGCATTTCATTGAATTGAAAGGGTCTTGTCATTTAGTTGCATTTAAGGTTTTTCAAGTAGCATCGCTAAGACCTGAAAACTAAAACATAACTCAAGATAAACTTTAAAATGAATTCAATTAACTTAAGGTGCATTTGACACTTAACGATCATATCTAGAAGGTCTAGGCTAGAGACGTGTTCTGATGTCTTTAAACCTAACAGCTATCGCTAGCTTTGGAATTAGACAACACTAGTATGGATTTGTGCTTCCCTTGCATAGTCAAGTATATAACGGGAGACCCCTCTAGGCTGCAATCCTTTATCCCTAGGAAGCCAAGTCGACTGCCTTACAAATGTGATACACGAAACACAACATTTGGGGAGATTTCTTTCTCGTACTTCTTGGTTTGTCGGGAGGTATTCTGCAATTCATGGTTGCCTAGTAATTCTATTTACCTAGATCATCGAGAGCAGTCATTTGATCCTTTTGAATCATTAAACTTAAAAGATCATTCGAGCACTTATCATTTCGATCTCATTTCCAATCGAAAGAAATAGAGTCATATTTGTTTCTTTATCGACTCTTCAAAAATGAAACAACACTAGTTTTTTATGTGTCTTAACAATTGATTGCCCAGGATCTGATAACACCCTGTTAGTCTTTTATGAGACCAAATCATGAGTTTCCCTTAAAGAAAATTTTAAAGCCTTGAAGTTAATTTTTTTTGTCGACTAAGACAAGGTAATCATGGTTGAACCATCTGGTTCACCCAGTTACTCTTCCTCTCCTCCATCTGAGAGATTCTGTGAGGAGTCATTTCTTGAGTTACTAGAATCACTCAAGGACCAATGTGTTGAACTCGTAATTGTTCTGAGAATTCAAACTTTGTCATCTCATCCTCCACCTACTTTCGATATTGGGTCATCTATTAATCTTGGCCCAAAATCTCCGAACAATCCCCTTTAAACTCCTGAGAACTCGCTGACCACTGACATTCAGCTTGGACTGGTTGTCTACCCTCTAAATACTTTGTTTGACCTTGTTGTGATATAACTATAGCATCCTTAAAGTCCATATGATCAGTCGAGTGTTCCTTTGGAACTATCCCCTTCTACTTATTTGGCCATTCGTCATTGTTTTTTCCTGGATATGGAGCCTGAAGGCAATGCTCCAGTCACCTCTTCAGAAGAATCTGAATTTTCTATTCAACACACTGTTGAGGAGGAAGAGAAACCTTTTCATCTTGAAGGTTTCCCTTATACTAGGGGTATTCCCTCTAGTTTTGCACCTAATTATTTGTCTTTGGCACAGTTAGTTTCAGGTACACCTAGTGCCTCATCGCTTTACCATAACCTTGTTTGGGCGTGAGGCACCATGCCTACTTCAGGTCTGTTCATTGAGAACACGACTTCCCAACATGCTATTACCTCAGTCCCAGTGCAACCCACCATTCCAAACACCATTGTATCGTCAATCCGAGTTACCCATTAGGCACAACTGATAGTTTCGAAGAATGTCTCTATCAGTTCCTCCATCCCTCTAGTCAATGGCCAAGTTGTGCCATCACCTGAGGGGAAAAATATGAATGTTTCTATGGTCTTAGGTGCCACCAATGTGAGTGTCTCACAAGCTCACATGGTTGGTATGAACCAACCTTCTTCCGGTGTTATTCATAACCCTGCTAATCCTACCGGGTCAAGCAATATCCAGTACCAACAGGTTCAGGATCTTGTTGGTCTGTCTAGATCGAGCAATGTCCAGTATTAGCAACCCTATGAGGCTTAGGTCCAATACCAAAATCCTTACATTCCAGATGGTTCTCAAGGAATGGTTAATAAACCTCACACCCTTCAGTTTGGGAAGTACATTAAGCCTGGCTTGTCCACCTTCCAGGGTGGGTATGGCCAGATTTAGTTCGGAAATCTTTCAGGCACTATTCAAGTACCCTTGCAACAGCAAGGACAACCTCTACAACAACAAGGGAAACCTCTATTGCAGCAAGGGCTATCCACACAACAGTAAGTGCAAATGATCCTGCAACAAGGTCAGCTGCAACAACCGCAAGGTCAACCCTTTCAATAGTTGTAGAAAACCGTGTAGCAGAAGATGCAATATGCTTCGCACACCTCCCAACCCATGTCCTCATAGGGCCAACCTTTATAGCCCCAGGGAAAATTTTTGAAACTGCAAGGTATATCCTTGCAATAGGAAAAAAAACCCGAGAAGTAGCAACCCTTGTATACATATCAGCAAGATCAACCCTTACAAGGGTAGGGCCAAGGTCAAGTCTTACCACAGTAGGCCCATAATCCTAATGTCCTAGGTCAATAGGTCCAAAATCCTTCTAGCTAAGGGCATCAGGTACAAAATACTAACACCCTAGGTCACTAGGTTCAAAATCCTTTTAGTCAAGGGCAGTAGGTACAAAATCCCTATGTCCAACGGAAACAAGTGTATCAACCTTATTGTTGGCTTATATGGGCCTGACCCAAGTTTGGACGAATTATTTAGCCAAGAAAATCCTGCAGCTACCGGCCCTTTCGGCAACAACCCACGAAGAGCGGACTGAGGTCTCACCCGAGGTAGCAGGGGAGGGTGCTAGAACCAAGTTTCTGCACCCTTGGGGTGTCTAGATGTGGTTTGAGAGGTTCACGCGTCGTCCTATAGCTTTGTGCTTTGCTAGATCTGTGTAAATCTAGATGACCTTAACTTTCTTTTACTGCACCGATTACAGATCTAATTTATTGATTAAGTATTATAACCTAGATCTACTTAGTGAGGTCTTCAAGAAAACATTTATTACTTTTATTTAGTTCGTGTATTAAGAGTAAACCCGATTCACCAGTAGTTAATAAACATATGTGCGAAAATCAAAGCAATTTCATTAACCATAAAAGAACAGAGTTGTGATAGTTTAGAATTAACACAAACTCCAGAAGAAACTTATCTTTATTTCCACTTATCACTCTTACATGTACATCTGCCCTGCACACTCAGCTACAGGGGTCTGCGCACACAGCTGCAGACTCTTCTAGGCCTCTGCACACACACCTTTAGAGCCTCTATCCTCTACCCAAACCCCTGACTCGGACTTACAAAAGCTCTTCGAATGCTCTTCTCAGACACCCATTACATATCAGATCTCAAATTCACACTCTCCCAAGAACTGCCCTTCCCTCCATAGAGCCGCACTCTATTTATACCTATCTATGGTCCACGGACCGACTTACTTACTATTATTTTACATTATTTCTTGGGTGGACAACCCTTTGACTCGACCTTCTACATTTTGCGCTCCACATACTTCTAAGTTTTTACAATAGTTTAATCCTAATTTCTAGGCTTTTTGTCCCAAAACCATTACGTGGGATCTCCGCTACCCAATAGTCCCCCAACACAATTATCGTGACTCGTTTTGGGTCACTCGTTGGCGTGGCGCGACATGCTGCTGTGGCTTCGTGGTTCACCTCCCTCTGAGTGATGCTCGTTGTCCAAATGCTTCTTCGTTGTCTCCTACAACGCTTCGTCTGGTTCCTACTTCAGTGTTTTTACTACTTCTTCCAACCGATGATGCTCATTCTTCTCTTCTCGGTTAACACAGAACACCCCCTCATACAATTTTAGCTTGAATGGGGAAGCCTCGGATGAGACATCCTTGTACCTTTGCAGCCATTTCTAACCCTTGTATCTTCTCGTCGCATTGTCTATTGTAGCTTGTGTTGCAATTTTGCAAGACCATTGTTGTTATCCATGAGATCCCACTGTTACACAAAAATATCGTCACCATGACTATTTACAGTCAGTATGGGTCTATCATCATTTATACTAGCCTCCTAAGCAAGTCTCAGACCTTAGCTCTTCATGTCAAGCTTTGCAAATGAGAGAAAGATATTGAAAATCAATATTACTCTGCTTCCACACTTTCTCTCACTTTGGCCTGCGGGCCCGCACCCTTTGTTCATATTACCTGTGTATTTGCATGCTCTGTCTGTAAAGAGGTGGGTGTGTACCCCTGTAAAAGTAAAAAAGGCGCAAGTTTATCCTAAAAAACTCACTTTGGGTTAATTCTAGATGTTTCTAGAAGGAATTTTAACATGGATTGTTCGCTCCAAGGTGGTTCATGCATCCCAAAAGAGAAGGATCTAATCCCTTGATAGGAGGAGCTACCCCTTTGAAGGAGGGCTTTATCCCTTTGAAGGAGGACCTACCTAGTAACTTCCCTCCATTGCACTATAAATTAAGGCATTGGGTCAGTTACTGGAGAGGTTAGAAGCTAAACATTTTGAGGGTAAATGCTAATGGAATTGGGACTTCCTAGTTAAACTTGAGAGGAGAGATCACATACCTTTTTGTCTCATTGGGAAGTGAGTGAAACTTGTCAAAGTAGAGGAGACTTCTTGTCGGACCCTGGGAGGAGATTGTACAACATCAAGGCACAGGTTGTAAAGTTCTTCTTTCATTTGAATTAATACAATCAGATTCATTTTTCTCAACAAATTGTCTTATGTGGTTTGTTTCATAATCTCCTTGATTATTATGATGAATATGCTTTATGGTATTGGCTTTTCAGGTGCTATTTAATTTGTTTGCTTGTTTGTGTTTGCAAAATTACACTTCAAGAAAGCTCATTTGGAGTGAGGGAGCGAGGCTTCCACAAACTTGCATTGGACCCAAGGTAGGCCTAAAACACTTGTTTGCCCTTGTTTTTTATTGCATATTTAGAGAAAGATAGTTTTGGATTGGCTTGCTTGTCGCTAGATATCTTTAGATACTAGGAAGGTCGATCTTGTCCGCAACCTCGACTCATTCCGTGTGACAAAATGGTGACTCCACTGGGGATCGAACCTAGAATCTCTGGTTTCGCAGGCCAATGCCTTCTGATTGCAACCCTATGATCTATATTTTGACCAAGAAATTGCTGGGGGGCAAGTAATCCCAATGGATTGTCATCGTGCAGGAGTTTGACTTAGATTTTGAAAAGTCTATGTCAAAGAAATCTTTAGTTTTTGCGGAATTAATGTGTGACTTCCAGCGTGCTGACATGGAAACTGTGGCGGAGGAGCCCATTGTGGACGAATCCTTGTTTCTAATTAGCACTTTAGATCCATGGTATGGGGATATCATCGTTTATCTCCAAACACAATCCTTTCGGCCAGATATTTCACGATCGGAACGTTGAAAAATACGATTCCAATCCCAACAATTCAAAATTATTGGAGATACTCTTTATCGTTGTGGGGTGGACTCTGTTTTTCGACATTGTTTGACTCATGAGGAAGCTGAAAGGGTCCTAAATGACTGTCACT
>APFE030284307.1:115049-125738 GCA_000404065.3 Pinus taeda
TGCAAAACATATTAAAGCCCAGTATGATCGAAATGTGACCCCTCGAAATTTTTCGGAAGGAGATCTAGTCTTATTGTACGATCAAGCAAATGATAAATTAGGTGCTGGAAAATTCGTGCCTATGTGGCATGGTCCCTATGCTGTCAAGTGAAATCTAGCAAAAGGGGCCTATGAATTGGTAGACTTTGACAGGGTCTCTTTAGGTAAACCCAGAAATGGTCTTTACCTGAAGAGGTATTATGCTTAAAATGAGTGTGGAGATTTTTAGCTATGTTAGTTTTTCTTCTAGCTGGTGTGTTTTAGATTAAAAGGTGTGCTTAGCTTAGAGAGAGTTTTTCGTCATTATTCCCGCTTATCTTGGTTTTACTCTTGATGTCGCAGATGTCGACACCTCTCCAAACATACATTGCTTTCGCTGATGGTGCTTGTCGTAGTACACGGAATATTTCTTCCGCAGCTTGGGTTATCTATTCGCCCTCTGACGAGTTGGTATCTATGCATGGGGTAATCCTCGGTCAAACGAAAAAAAACATTGTAGAGTATAGTGCAGTGATTGAGTTATTATCTGAATCTATTTCATTTGGTATTCAGAGTTTGATAGTGAGGTTAGATTCTGAACTCATTGTATTACAGCTTAATAGAGTATACGCCATTAGAAATCCAGTATTATTAAGATTATTTTTTAGAGTGCGTCTCTTGGAACGTGAATTTGACTATATTGAATATTAGAATATTCCAAGATCTTTAAATACATTAGCAGATGCAATTGCTTCTCAAATGCTAAGTAGACATGTGCAATAATCATACAAGTAAATTTAAAAACATTCCATAACATGTTTAACAAGATAAGCCGGTAATAATGATATCATATAACATAGGAGTGTGTCAAAATATACATCGTCCTCGATCATAGGTTGAAAAACACCTTATGATCGGAAAAAATGATAAGTACAAAAAGCAAAAATGTTATATGTGACTACAATAGGCGATCATCCCATCACTAGTGATGATCTCGATACGAAACCACTGCACGGGCCACCTTACAAAGGAACCTCCTAAAAGGTCCTGGGACCCCAATCGCATAGCACTGAAGTCGACGAGGGATGTCATCTATGCTGGTCTCTGGAATGTCCCCTGTAAGGCGCTCTAGATGGCTTTCCAACTCGGCCAAAGTCTCTGCTGATTCGTCCTGTGGGGCTGGAGCTGGTGCAACTGGTTGTTTCCTCTCGTAAGGCCAAAGAGCGGCTAGTCGTCGTGGGCCCACATCTGCATTTGAAACTTTTATTATCAGTTTTGGGACGAGATAAAAAAAAATAAAAAAAAATCAAATAAATAAATAAATAAATAAAATTAGGAAAATGTTGAAAATGACTTTACTTGAATCATCCCATTGCTCTCCGGGTGGAAGAGCCATGTCTGGGTCCCCACGAAAATCAACCCTAGCATAAGGAAAGTCCTAGATAGCGAAAACCTAGTTCTCCAACCATTGGAAATACTCAAGTTTGAACCAAACGACCTCGGTCCCCTCATCAGGATGACGGGCCATAACTGTAACCCATCACATCAGTTTGGGCTCTCGAGGAAGCCCAGCTCCAAGAATGAGGTGTTGCGGGATCAACATCAGAACCCTCTCCAGACCAAAACTCACAACTATAGCACCATATCCAAAAGTATTTAGTTGTCCGTTTTTGGGTCTGGTCAGTTGGCCTTTCACATTGGCCAATACAACATCGCACCAGTTGAAAATGGTGCCTCGAAAGCAATCGAATGCCATCTGTATCTGGGATCTGGTGGCTATGTGTAGCGCTGCACTACCGCAGAGTCTGGTAACTGTAAACCCAATAACCATGAGTTCAAGACGGGATATGGTTTTGATATCTATCCCTTTGTCCCAGTTCTGGACATTGCAGTACTCTATCCGGAGGCTCTCGATAGACTGGCCACCTGCCCTGGGCCCAAATAGAGTCAAGTTTTCACCCCTCCAAGGCAAACCAGTAAAAAAGCATATATCTGCTGGCTCGATTTCGAGCTGGTGCCCACCAATAAAGAAGCACTGGTCCTGTATACTCCATCTATCAACCAGCCACTGCAAAAAGTCCACCTGGGCCCTCATGCCAGGTATGGACCAGAATTTGTATAAGCCACATGTCTTCAATGCATCAATCGAAGGTTGATGATTCATTGTGGCGAGGTCCACATCCTCATGCTCCCGTTCTCACCAATCAAGCATGATGTTTATCCTACATCCAAGTAAAAAGACGAATTAAAATGCATAAAATTGATTTCTTTGGGTAATTTTTGAGTTAGTTAGGTTTTTACAAACCTTTGCGTGGGGTACACACCCTCTTGTTAGGGACAGTGCGTGAGGTCTGCACCTTCCCTTCACAACAGGTGCGTACCCCCGACTTTTCTCCCATTGCAAAAAATTGGGGTATGCGGGTCCCCTGTGGTAAACCATCGGGCCCCCGCGCGCGGGTTTTGAAACCTAAAAATCTCCTAAAAATAAAAATCAACCCCTAAAAAGAAATTTCAAATGGATAGAAATAAAGAGTAGGATGATGTGGATTACCTGGAGGAGACGACGTTCGATTCCGACGGATGGATTTTCTACAATTTTCACATGAAGTTTCTGGTCAAAAGCCCTTTTTTCTCACCCAAATATCAAACGGTAAAAATGAATGGTAAAAAGTCCTTTTTATAAGTTTTTTGAGTAAATAAATTCCAAATTTGTTTATGTTTCACTTTGAAAAGGTGTTTTTGCGACATTTTTACCCATTTTAAACAAGTATGAGTAATGTTTGAGTTTTTGTTCAGGATAACGGATTTTTCAGGTGAAATCGGTCATTTTCAACAGAGAAACATTAGAGTCACCTTTAAGATCTTTTATGACTCCTAAAACATGAAAATATTGCCGAGTTTCTCTTTTTAAGCTCGTTAAAATGGAACTAAAAAGACGGTCCTCTTACAGCCCTTTTCTGACCGTAAAAACATGAAAAGATTGTCGGGTTTTTGTCGTTTCAAATTTGATATTGGTCATAAAACGACGTGTCGTTGATCGCTTTTTTTACTTTTTTCGGATCAAAGGCACTAATTACGAAAAATACTCTTTGGTTGTAAAAGATCAAGCGGTTCTCTCAAGTATTATTTTATACTTTTTCAGGCTTGGGAGACACAAATTTACGAAAAAGGTCAACCCTGGAGTCTTCTTAAGTTTTTTCAGACTCTCTAAAAATGAAAAAAGCCGAGTTTCTCCTATACTGGACTCGTTAAATTTCGACAGTAAAGGACCTGTTCAATTACAAACAGGAACGGACCACTACTTCTTAGGGTTCGAATTTAAACTAAGTTGGACTCATCCTAAGGATGAGCTTATAATCAAGCATATGTTATCCTCCTCAAGCTTGTAAAAAATAAAGAGGTACTTGCCAGAAATTGTGAGGGAAAAGAGAGGAAAATGAGCCTGTTTGTCATACTTTGTAACCACTCTTGAACATGACACTTTCATTAACCTGGGTTGGGAAATCCTTTGCCTAATAGTTTATCAAACCACATTGAATGTCTTCGGCCGATTTCTGGGTATTAACTTTGGGTCAATTGCCACCAAACCATCTATTGTGTCGTTATGTGTTCAATAGGTCAGTGCAAATAAGCCATTCATTTGCAAAAATTTTTGTCATCCATCTTGACCATCCCTGAGTCAGTCCTTGCAACTAAATTTCTTCAAACTTGATCTATGATTTCGTGTCGTAGGCTTGCCTATGACGGATTGCTTTCTATCGACTTCAACTCTTTATCTAGAAAGATGATCTAGAAATCACCAGTACCTTGGGATCTACATGCCTCAATGGCAGGTTTCTCGCCTTTGACGATATGTTGCATCATTGACCTTCGATCGAAGGATTCCATGACATGTTCGACATCAACACATCTAATCACATCTCATGGATTGTACTGAGTGCTTTGAGAGCCATTGTCATTATTGGTGGTTTCTCTCACACTTGTTAACAATTTACATCATTGACTGGTAATCAAGTGGTTTCTACCATGTTCGACTTCGACATATTCATTCGCAAGGATAGAATCGTACTATTTCGGGAAGTAGAAATGAAGACCCTGGATCTAGTTTCCACCATCCAGGCTACGAGGAATTTTGTATTCATTATGTTGTAGACTATTCATAAACAGATGGTGCGTCCATACTATGTCTACATGTTTCTATACTTGTGATGTATTACAAGATCGTTCCTATACTAGAGCAGTAGTCAGTTTTCTAGTTAGTTTTGATTTGAGTATGGGAATGCCTACCTCAGCGATGATATGATCTCATATATATATTTTTCATTTGACTGTTTTTACAGGTTCCAACCGGGCTCTTCGCAAGATGATCCTCAAAATGATAAAGTACTTCACTCTTCCTAAATGATAAATGAAATCCTTATCTGCTACAGACTTCGCACTTTAGGGGGCAATCTGTTACACAAAAATATCGTCACCATGACTATTTGCAGTCAGTATGGGTCTATCATCACTTATACTAGCCTCCTAAGCATGTCTCAGACCTTAGATCTTCATGTCAAGCTTTACAAATGAGAGAAAGATATTGAAAATCAATATTACTCTGGTTCCGCACTTTCTCTCACTTTGGCCTGTGGGCCCGCACCCTTTGTTCATATTACCTGCGTATCTGCACACTCTGTCTGTAAAGGGGTGGGTGCATACCCGTGTAAAAGTAAAAAAGGCGCAAGTTTATCCTAAAAAACTCACTTTGGGTTAATTCTAGATGTTTCTAGAAGGAATTTTGACGTGGATTGTTCACTCCAAGGTGGTTCATGCATCCCAAAAGAGAAGAAGCTAATCCCTTGATAGGAGGAGCTATCCCTTTGAAGGAGGGTTTTATCCCTTTGAAGGAGGACCTAGTAACTTCCCTCCATTGCACTATAAATTAAGACATTGGGTCAGTTGCTGAAGAGGTTAGAAGCTGAACATTTTTGAGGGTAAATGCTAATGGAATTGGGACTTCCTAGTTAAACTTGAGAGGAGAGATCACATACCTTTTGGTTTCATTGGGAAGTGAGTGAAACTTGTCAAAGTAGAGGAGACTTCTTGTCGGACCCTAAGAGGAGCTTGTACAGCATCAAGGCACAGGTTGTAAAGTTCTTCTTCATTTGAATTAATACAATCAGATTCATTTTTCTCAACAAATTGTCTTATGTGGTTTGTTTCATAATCTCCTTGATCATTATGATGAATATGCTTTATGATATTGGCTTTTCAGGTGCTATTTAATTTGTTTTCTTATTTTTGTTTGCAGACTTATGCTTCAAGGAAGCTCATTTGGAGCGAGGTAGCGAGGCTTCCACAAACTTGCATTGGACCGAAGATAGGCCTAAAACACTTGTTTGCCTTTGTTTTAATTGCATATTTAGAGAAAGATAGTTTTTGATTGGCTTGCTTGTCACTAGATATCTTTAGATACTAGGAAGGTCGTTCTTGTCCGCAACTTCAACACATTCCGTGTGACAAAATGGCGACCATACTAGGGACTTGATTGTTTTCCTTGTTTTCACTTTGACCTCAGAAACTTGTCTTTTTGTTTCTGTTTTTGGCTTGTTGTGTGTGGAATTGGGTGGATTTAGTGGATCTAGGTTTATTTTGGATTTTCATAACTTTAGGAGAAGTTTGCACCCTGTGCTTGTATCACAATGCGTACCACTACGCATGTTTACTTTGCACACAGAGCGTGCACGCACCTATTCAAACTCTGAGCCTGCAGACCCTGCTAAAATTTTGAAACACTTGACTTTTACTCTTTCAATTAGTTTTATTTTGGTTTAGATGTTGTTATCCTCTGCCAAAACCTTCATGTGACCCTTCAAAAGCTTTCCTTCGTTTAATTTCATTGGTGTTAGGGTATTAGGTGAAATTCCTAGAAGTTTTGGTTGCCGGTTTTGATTTTCATTTCGGTCGTGTAGTAGCTCAGAGCTTAGAAGCATATAAGCCTCAGATTACCTTGGTTTTTATTGTCTTCTTATGAGTATGACCATTTGTAAAATCAACCCTTGTTGAGGAATCCATCTTGAGTTTTCTCTTTCCAAAATTTCGAAAAGCTTGTGTTAAAAGTTTGGATTTCATTTTTACAAAAAAACAAAAGATTGCTTGTTTTTGACTGATTTGTGATTCTGGACAAATTAGTCCTTGGTTTTCTTATCGCCAAGTAAAACATCCTTGAAAAGACAAAAATATTTTGTAAGCTTTTACTTCAAGTAGTTTTTTTATAGTTTGTAGATCTTAAGATTTGCTTTGTTCATAGTTTTCTCAAAATTTGCTTTAGTTTTCTTAAGATTTGATTTAATCGTAGTTTTAAGTGTTTTTATAAAAATACAAAAATCTCTTTTGAAAAAAGTTTGTTTTGGTAGCATTTGAGCGTTTGAATGAAAAAGGAAATTCTTGTGCAAATAACTAGTTGTCTCGTTTTGGGTGCATTGGAACGAAAACTCTTCTTTAAATTTGTTTGTTAGGAAAGATTTGTGTTTACACGCATTTGCATTCTCAAACTCTTTCCTAGCTAGAAGTTCATTGAAGAGCAAAGATTGTTTAGTCATCTTAAGTGCATCTTTTTAGTGATTTCAAGTCGAGTCTTCACATCACGAGTTTCATCTCCGCACCTCTTGACTAAATAAAAAACCAATAAAAATAACACTTAAAGTAAAATTGATCTAGAAATCTTTTTATTTCTAGGGCTCTATTACACCAACATAGCTTAGGCTAGTGTCTTGGAGTAGGGAGTACTTAACTCTCCAAGATAGTAAAAAAACAAGTAGCTGTATCTTGCGGTAGGAGAGAAATCCAATTGTTGCATCTATGCTCTGGGAAAGCTCCTCTTAAAGGAGAAGCACGAGATCTTGTCCGAACCAGTGTGGGAATCAATCCTTCCTCATTGGGAACGATGCCAGATATTCACGTATTAAAAACGGTAAACCTTGGATTAACCATTATCGAGGAGCCTAGGGTCACTTGTTGGTAAACCTTGGTTTATGTCAAGGAGCCTTCAAGGGGATTGAGCTTGCTACTCTGCCCTTGCATGCGTATCGGATTGTAGACTGTTCCCCCAGGTATATTTGTTTCTTTTGGTAACCATAGTGACCATATTCTATAGGATTCTTCCTAAGGTGATGGTGGCGGGAAGATCCCATTGTACCTAGAGTAGATGTCGGCTAGACTCACTTGGATTTTTTGGGGGGTTCTCTTCACTCGAGATGGTTAAGTGGAGAAACTTGTGCCAGCCTATTCATTAAGCAGGTTGCTGGGGTAACTGTTCCACCCGCTATTTCCGTATCGAACTCTGCGACGTTGGATTTCATCACCAACTAGTGTTTTCGGTACGGAAAGTTACTATTTGTGTGTGATTGATCTTCTAGATTCTTTAGGCGTGTGATTCAATTTGTTTGGTTCTTTAGAGACTTTAGGTGGTTTTCATTGAGATTTTACTCTATTTTCATGTGAAGTAGTTAAAAGTTTTTAACCGTGGTTGAATTACTGAGGAAGTCCTGTAGACTTCGAGTCCAACCTCCTGAGTTTTCACCAAGCTAGCTTGAAGGGCTACGGGCCCTAGTAACTCCTAGAGACAATAGAAGTGGGTCACCTGAACGAGAAGAATCTGCTTTGGCGGGATATAATCCTGATTTTTCGGCATTAATAGCAGATTATAGTACACAGCCTATATCCGTTTAAGAAGTTATTGGTAGTGTTTCATCTACTAGTGATATAGGTGAAGAACCTGAAATATCTGAACCCGAATCTGAAATTGTTGCTACTCCAATATCAGGGTTTGCTTCTCCAGCTTCTAGTGGTCCTAGTTCACCTAGGGTAGAAGCAATAATTACCCAAAATCTTCCTTCTGGACTAATAGCCATTGAAGAACTTGCTATTTTGGAAAACGAAGAAGGCATCTCTATTCCAGAAGATTGACCTGTTATAGACCTTAGAGAACGTGAATCAATCTTTTAAAATCCACCTAGGAGCAGTGCTTGGTATCTTTCATTGACTGATTTTTTGGAAAACTCGGGACTAACTTTTTCACCACCTCGTATTTCTTATCACCCAACACCTAAAGGTTACTATCCTCCGTTGAATATGTCCAAACAGTCATCCATGTTTTCTCAATCTCCGGAAGCCTTCTTATGCTACGGTCCTTCTATTCTCGCTGGGAATTAGTCCATTTCTGGTACTTTTTTGGGAGCATCTCCTCAACCTATTGAACAAAATTTATTAACTGGAAATAATGGTACTAAACCATTGAGTGTAGAAGATATTCTCATGATGTCAGGTTCTATTCCCAATCCTCAACCGTAAGGTGGCCAGTCACCGCTTGGGGGGCAACCTCAAGGTACCCAGTATGTGCCTGGGGGGAAACCTCAGTGTACTCAGTTTGCGCCTGGGGGGCAACCTCAAGGACAATACATACCTACGGGATAGTACGTTCCTCAAGGTCAACCCCAGACTCAATATGTACCTCAAGGTCAACCTCAGTATCAATATGTACCTCAAGGTCAACCTCAGTATCAATATGTACCTCAAGGTCAACCCCAGTACCAGTACGTGCCTCAGGGTTATCAACCCCAAGGTCAGTACCCAACCCAAGGTTACCAACCACCTTCTGGTCAATCATATGTTCCAGGATCTGGAAATGTACCGTTGAATTATCAACCCTACCCTCAACCCGGTTATGGTCCTCAATATCCTCAACCTGTTATGGGTCCATACCCCAGAACGAATTTAGTGTGGGATCCATCTCAATCCCAACAGGTCTTGCAACCGAATGCGTAGTTGTCATCTCAAACTGGACAACCCTTGGTTTCTGGTTCATCCCAGCAACCTGTCCAGTCTAATGTTCAAACTTCTGCACCTTGTGTAGTTTCTCAGTCTGGGCCTAGTACACCTCATACTCCGACTCAAACGTCTGCTGCAACTACTGCAACATCTGTTGCATCCACCCCACCTTCTTCTGGAGTATCGACAACTCCGGTTTCTACTGTCCCTGTATCTACTCCTCAGACATCTTTGCCTCAGTCTGGACCCACGGTCCACACTTCGGTTCAGATGCCTGTAGGAAGTACGATTGTCACCAGTCAACCTCAGTTTATTCAACAACCGTACCAAGGACAGTGCCAATACGGTCTTGCTATGCAGTAACCAGTCTATCAGTATCAACCGTACCTTGGGTATACATATCAACAACCTCAGCAACCCCAGTATGGTCCGATTAATCCTAGTTTTCCAGCAGGACAGAATATCCCAAATGCAATTCCAATTCCTAGTTATCCTGGATATCCTCCTCCTAGGGCTGGTCTGCAGACTCAGAGTTTTAGGGACCCTAATCATCAATTACTGTTTATCACAACTTTGGACTTGCCTGACTTGACGTGCCTTACGAACGATCCAATTAACTATCTTCAGTATTGGCCTCCAATGCCGCATAAGTTGCCCAGTGATATTCCTAAGTTCGAAGTTAAGCCAAGAGAGGACCCGTCAAACCATGTGATGATTTATCACCTATGGTGTGCGTCTAATTCCATTTCATATAATTCAATTCATTTACGAATTTTCCAGCACACTCTCATTGGTCTTGCAGCCAAGTGGTACATCAAGTTACCACGAGCCACTTTTTATAACTTTAGTTAGTTAGCTACTTCGTTTTTAACTCATTTTCAGTTGCCGGTCAGATATGACAATGGCACGGAATTATTAACTTCATTAAAGCAGTCAACGTCCACTTACATTTCAGATCATATTCATGAATGGAAACGTTGACGGCGTTTAGTGAAAGTTTTTATCCCAGATCAGATCTTAGCTGAATGGTTTGTAAAATCTTTACTGCCCAAGATCACTGAGGATGTAGCTAAGGCCGGAGTCGTTACTGAGGAGCAAGTAATTGCTCAAGCATAGTACCTTGACTTAGTTTATACTCAGTCAGGTACGTTACACGATAAAATCCCCGATCTACCCAAACAAAATCAAATCGTTGCTGCTCCTTCAGGGTCTCATGCCGTTGATGGTATGATTGGTACGGTTAATACCAAAAGTAAGAAGAAGTCTTCCAAGAATTCTTCTCCTATCATAACCTTGCCAGATTCCCCGACAGAGATTCTTCGCGGAATTTCGGCGATTTCACGTGTAGATCATCTACAGCTAAATCAAAAATCGGTGGTAAGAAGAAAGGGAAGAAGAAGAATAAAACAGATAAGAATTCGAAAGAGAAACCCGAAAAAGCAGAATCAACTGATGAAAAATGCAAACCTCGTTATCCGTGTCTCATCTATGATGAAGAACATTTTACGAGAGACTGCCCTCATCGTGCAGAGGTTGCGAAAATTGTCAAAGGTTCCCAAACTCCTGTTGCCTTGAAGGATCCTTTTCCAGCTCAAGACAGTAAAATGATAGGTTTGTCCTCTAGTGCCAGTGAAGAACCCATATTGATGATGTCCCATGTTAGGATTGCGACTCGATCGCAAGATTATGGCAGTAAAAGTCTTGTTGATTGTAAAGAAGCAGAATCTTCCCATTCGAACCCATCAACCTTAGCGCCCGATTTCGATCCACTACAGATCGAGAAACCTAATCCAGACTTAGTAATCAAACCGCCCGCCAAGGGTATACTTCGAAAGTCTGCTTTCAATCCACATGCGAGAG
>APFE030284308.1:0-42696 GCA_000404065.3 Pinus taeda
ATTATTTATTTACTATTAAGGGAGGGATGTTACATCTAATGAATAATTTATGTATAAATGAATCCTCGTGAAGAGGGGGAGAAATTAGTCAATTACTATTTTGTACGTTTACTCTAATAAAACAACATTATCTATATAAAGTGTGAAGCTATTTGAATACAAAATATTCTTTGTGTATTATGGTATAACATCCCTCTACGTTTTTGAGTGTTTATTACAACATGTTCCAACAAGGCCCCATGTTACTTTTTTTTATATTTAGTATTAATTTTCTTGAGGTTGATTTTTCATGTTTAGATTCATTTTATTAATATATTTTATCAATTAGAACGTAATCTATAACTTCTTGTAACTATTACTCTATTTTCCTGATACTCTATTTTTCTTGCAATAAATTCCCGCAATTTCTTGTAGGTGACAATTTTGAAAAATAATGTGATTAGTGAGTAAGATCATTTTCTATAAATACCATTGTGTTTTAAAGTTATACTTAGTGATTCCTTATCTTAGTTTAGTATATTTTAATTCATAATTAGAACATTGGATTGAATTTGAACATAGATTAGTATTTAGTACAAGTGTTAAGTTCTCTAAAATTATTTTGAGTGAATTTTCTTTTTACCTTCATAACATTGATTTATAACTTAAGGTTCTTTATTAGACTTTATAAACCTGTTTGTTTGAACAAAGTATTTTTACAAAGAAGCACCTAGTGTGATTGTGTGGTGTGTTCATTTGTATATGTAGTTCTACCATAGAAAGGTTAATATTTGAGTTAAAAGTCATTGAAAACAATATTTAGCATAAATCACTTCTGGAAATTACATGTCTTAAGTTGTGTTTTCTTTTTATAAGAACCCTCAACAACTAGTTCTGCATATATAGTTCTTTCACTTCATAAGTTTACTTACCCCAGGTTGACAAATAAATGTTAAGAAATATAGCCCGCTATGACATGTGTTTTATTATCTTACTCTCCTTTGGGTACTTTTGTGATTGAATGCTTCCTTTGTGTAACACCCTCCTCCCACATTTACCCAAGGTGAACGGTCCACAGGGGTAATCATGTGACGAAGAATTACTATGATATGATTCGACTCCCCAAGTACATTTAAGGAAGTGGAACCGATAAGAAAAGATCAATCTGACCTTCCTCCGGAGCTACAGAACCTTCAGGAGACAACCAACCCTTTTAGGTGCCCAACCCATGAGGCAACTTGATGTCTTGTTGAATTAGACCCCCAATCTCTCCCATGACAAGGATGCATGTGATACCCTCCAATCACTCCCACAACAAGGCATCCATGCGACTGTGGCAATTTTTAGGCAATTTTGCGTCAGGGACCCCAGATTTTGTGCCACGTTTTCAGGGCCAGGACTGAGGCCACTACCCAGAACTTTATGAGTCTTCCAAAATTGATAAATAACATTGAAACAAGGCTACTAATTACAAAACTTGAACAAGGACTTGATTTGATCCCTACTAGACATGACAATAATTTCTTCAAACATATCATAAACATGAAATCTATAGGTCATAACAATAGATCTAAACGTAGGGATCTCATATTTATCTCAGAATGGTCAAGGAGGACAAATGTATCCTACCAATAACTACATTTATATGTATTAGGTCATTCATCCATTAATATTTCATCTACTAACCAAAACATGATGAGAGCCATTCATCAATATTTTCATAAAGCATACTTATAACCAGCAAATAACCAAAGATATATCAATTATGAAACAATTATTAAAGCCACATAATGACAAACACATTTACTCATGAAAATACCAAAGGAAAAGGAGCTCTTATGAACATATTCAAATCTAACCAAGTTAGGGACTTCCACGTACCACCTAACCATAAATTGGTTTTAACCAAATCTCTCCTTCATCTAATCATCCCCATGCCATATTCCAAGCATGAATGTGGGATCTCATGAAAAAAATCAAACAAAACCAAACCAGGGCTTCCAGAGTCCAAACCACCTCAACCCTCAACCAGTGATTCCACCTCATGGTCAAACATCACTAACCATCACCAGGCCGATCTCTACCCAAGTTGTTTAGGGCTCTAGAGTGTTTGTTCCAACCAATGCTTCCATGACTAGTAACTCAACCCATAGCTACTGTTGGGCTCTAGAGCATTTTTCCAGCAAAGGCTTCCAGGACTAGTAACTCAACCCACCAAGAGCTCCAGAGCATTTTTCCAACCAAGGCTTCCATGGCTAGTAACTCAAACCAATTTTTTGCAGGGCTTCCAGAGCATTTGTCCAACCAAGGCTCCAGGAACTAGTAACTCAACCCACAACCATAAGGAACATTAGAACCAATAAGAAAATAAAAGGAAAGAAATCCTAAACACCATGACTATCTAGAAAATGGCAAGGCTAGGGAAAACCACTACCAATTCAGGCAACCCTCCATGCCAATGACAAATCATAACCAAAAAACCACCTACATGTGCCATGCATGCCAAAACTAGTAAGGCAATCATACATGCATTTTGGTACCTAAAAGAAAATCCCATTATAGATGTTGATCTTGATGTCCTCTTGCGCTTTCCTACTTTTCCTTTGCCTCCTCGCTCCAAATCCAAAGTATGCCACACTCCTCCAAGAGTGCTCCAAGCATATCTAAATGTCAAAAAGTATGAGAGAGAGAGAATAGAAGAGAGAGCTCCAAACTAAAACTGACAAAAGGTTGAACCGAAAAAACCATGAACTAATCCTCATAAGCCTTTTTATCATTGAGACCTCTGTTTTCTTCATTTTCCATTATTTTCCTTCATTTTCCTCCTCACATGCAACCTATGATCTTTCACCTTTCTTTTCTCATCTTTTCCATTCTTTTCATAAATAAAATGCTAATAAATACCTCATGGCTTTCCAAATCCTTTGTCATTTCCTTTGCCAACTTCCATAGCCAATAATTAATCACAAGTGATACCCATCACTATGTTTTGCCCAATATTCAGCTTGGAATACATGTCTCATGACCTTGTTTATTATTTTTCCTTTATTAACTTTATTACATGGATTTTTGACCAGGGTTGTTACAAAACCCTCCCCCTTGAGGGAACACCATCCTCGGTGTTCAATGACACCTACAACTAGAAAGACTATTGAAAAGCAAACCATACTGCCCATGGAGCTTTATAACTTAGCTCGTTGTAGTATTTACAATGATCAACCTGCTAAGAAGAAAACCAACATAACCGACATGA
Source organism: Pinus taeda (assembly GCA_000404065.3). NCBI lineage: Eukaryota > Viridiplantae > Streptophyta > Pinopsida > Pinales > Pinaceae > Pinus > Pinus taeda. The sequence continues at coordinate 3,233 of APFE030284308.1, forward strand.
CAATCATGAGGACATGAAAACCATACCACTTATTGGAGCTTTATAACACATCTCATGGTGGTGTTTACATCCATATACATATATACGTATACTAAAACACCACACCAAAAAATATAGGAAAAAACATTCACTCAACCACCGAATAGAGAAGGATACATAGCCTGCATTTGATCAAGCATCTCCCATGTAGCTCCATTACACTAAAACCTGCTTGATTTCTCAGTTTCAGAGCATGAGGATATTTCTCTACAAAATGCATTGAGGTTCCAATTGAAATTATCCTTCTAGCTCCAGCTGCAATATAGGCCATTTAATCACATGATCAACATCTTTAATATACTTCTTAAGAAATGACACATGGAAAACATCATGGACTTCATTGTCGGAGGTGTTGCAAGTAGATAGGATACTGGTCCAATCCTCTCAATAATATTGAAAGGTCCACAATAGCGAGGTGCCATATTGGCACATGATCCAATCCTCAAGGAGATCTTATTGGGCTTGATGCACAAGTACACCTATTCCCAAACCTAAAAATCCTTAAACATCATGTTCTGATATGCATAACGCTTATGTCTATCTTTTTCTGCCTTTAGATTCTTCTTAATTACTTGCATTTCATGTTCCACCTCTTCCAACATGTTCTGTCCAATCAACACCTTTTTCACTGGATCACTCCAACTGATGGGAGTGTTACAACTCCACCCATAGAGTGCCTCAAATAGACACATCCTTAGTGAATCTTGATACCCATTGTTGTAAGAAAACTCTACCAGTGGAAGATACTCCTCCCATATCCTCTGCTAATGCATCACATACATCCTCAACATATCCTCCAAAATCCTATTGACCCTCTGTGTCTATCCATCTTTCTATGGATGATAAGTTGTAACGAAGGCCAACCTTATACCCAATCCTACAAATAACTCTTTCCAGAACCTAGAAGTGAACTTAGCATCCCTGTATGACACAATCTTCCTGGGAACACCATGCAACCTCACTATCTTTTTGATGCATAATTGTGCTACATCAGTAGCTAAATAAGTAGACTTCACTAGAATGAAGTGAGATACATTTTTGAACCTGTCAACCATAACCATGATGGAATCATGCTATCTAGATATCCTCAGAAAAACTGTAATGAAATCCATGGAAATGACCTCCCATTTCAACTTTGGAATTGGAATCAACTATAGTATACCACTTGGATGCCTGCACTCTGCTTTTACCTATTGACAATATAAACATCTAACCACAAAATTTTCCACTTCCTTCTTCAAACTTGATCAATAATAGAAATTCTTCAGTGTATTCTCATATCCTAGGTGACCTGAATATGGATTAGCATGAAATTCTCTCAAGGTAAGCTTCTTCAACTCACTGTTGTCCAACACATATATCCTGTCCCTAAATCTGACCAAATAATTTGCTATGAGATGATAGTCCACATCCTGATCACTTGTACCCTGTTGTAACCTATGCATAAGCTCCATACACTGGTCATCCTATTGTCTTTCTTGCAAGATCTGATCATGTAGATCTATCTAGTATGAAATCATAATTGCTATGTTATTTACCTGGAATCTCCTGCTAAGAGCATCTGCAACCCTGTTCTCTTTTCCTTTAATGTCCTTGATCTTGAAGTCGAAATTAGATTGTGGCCAACCACTTAGCTTGTTTGACATTTAGGTTCGGTTGGTCAAATAGATACCTCAATCCACTATGATTGCTCATCAATACAAGCCTCCTACCAAGAAGATTGTGTCTCCACATCTTCAATGCATGGACAATCACTGCCAACTCAAGATCATGTGTCAGATAATTTTTCTTGTGCTCTTTCAGTTTCCTTGATTCATAAAAAAATACATGTCCTTCCTGCATTAGAACTCCACTAAGTCCTCTCTTGCAAGCATCTATACATACCACAATCTCTTTGTCTGAATCTTCAATCTTTAATACTGGAGAATTTGTCAACAACTACTTCAATTGCTCAAAACTTGTTGCACATTCCTCTGTCCATTCAAATTTATTACCTTTCCTCTGCAATGATGTAATAGGATACCCAATCTAAGATAATTTTTTGATGAACCTCTTATAATAACCTGCTAACCCGATGAATGATCTTACCTCATCCAAATTTCTAGGAGTTTCTCATTTCATAATAGCTTTTATCTTTTCCAAATCCATTGTTAAGCCTTCCTTGGAAACCACATGTCCAAAGTAACATACCTATGTCTAAAAGAAACTACAATTACTAAGCTTAGCATACAAATGATGCTCTCTCAATAATCCCAACACTGCTGCTAAGTGTTCGACATGGTCTTCCTAATTCTTAGAATATACCAATATATCATCAATGAATATAATAACAAAGTTGTGCAGATAAGGACACAACACATTATTCATCAAGCACATAAAAGTAGTTGGAGCATTAGTCAAACCAAATCGAACTACAACAAACTCATAATTCCCATACTTGGTCAGGAATGTAGTTTTGTAGATGTCCTCTTATTTAATGTGTACCTAATGATATATGAATCTCAAGTGAATCTTCGAGAACACTGCTTCTCCCTTCAACTAGTCGAACAATTCATCAATCCTCGTCAACTAATACTCGTTCTCAATGGTCGCGTTGTTCAAATTCCTATAATCGATGCATAACTTGAGAGTACCATCCCTCTTCTTCACAAACAATACTAGTGCACTCTAAGGCATCACACTTGGCCTAATATATCCTTTTTCAAGCATTTCCTTCAACTACAAATTTAACTCCACTAAATCTAGTGTGCTCATCCTGTATGGTGCCTTTGATGTTGGCATTGCACCTGGTACCAAATCAATAGAATAGTCCACTTCCTCGTGAGGTGGAAACTCTAAAAAATCTATGGGAAATAATCTTGAAACTGATGTAAAACCGGGTACCTTCTCAATACCTCTGCATCCTCAACATCCTTACCTTTATCATTGGAAATATGTACTGCAAATCATACACACACCCTTTTCTGCGATTAAGTTTTTCTTGCATAGTTGTCACCATTCTAACTGATGTAGCTTTCTTCTTACCCTGCAAGATTCTATGTTCTCTATTGTCATTCAAGAATTCAATAGCTTTGTCATAGCAGTCCACCTTAGTCTTGTGAAGACACAACCAATCCATACCCAAAAGCATACTATATGATCCAAACAATAGTACATTCAAATGTGTTGAGGTTGGCATACCATTCAACTCGAATGCACAAGCTCTTACCCAATGATGAACTCTCTTCTTTGTACCTATAGACAACTACACTAACTAAGATTCTACATGCACTTATTTATTCAAACCACACTTATCCACCAGGTTAGGATTTACATAAATATAATTAGATCTAGGGTCAATCAAAATAGAAACAAATTGATCACAAAGCTTATCATCCATCTCGATAATAGATGCCTAGCTATCCACCTGTCGGTTATCCAGTGTTGCATAAATCCATGGAATACTTTGTCCAACATCCCCCATTGTCTACGATTCATGTGCATTGTAGATCTGAGGCCTACCACCCTGATGATGTGGAAAATATCTTCTGTAATGCTCTCCTTCATAAGTCTAACACTGCAAGGCATTCCTACCAACATCCTGTTTTTCTCCTCAGATTGAAATCCCTATGCTCTGTCAGATGCATTGAACTTCTTAGGCGATATTGCATTCTCTTTGTTACCTGTGTCCTGAGGTCTTGTTCACTTCTTATCCCATTTTCCTTTATTCTTCTCATTACCTTTCCAAACTTCCTTAGTCTCATATATGTGCATTGATTTCTCATACCAATGCTTTAGCTTCCTGATGGCTTCCTCCAATTATTTAGGCTCATCAAACTCAATCCTATCCTTGAATTCTATGAAAAACCTACTGATGAATATTTGAATCTTAGCCTTATCCTCCTTAAGATAAGACACATACCTCAATAACTCCAAGAATATGCTAGTGTACTCCTCATCGGTCATGGATCCCATCTTCATCTCATAAGATTGTTTTTCCCTATCATCATAGTATCTCTCTGATAGATACTTCCTGAAAAGTCTCTTGAACTCACTCCAAGTCAAATCCTCTTCATGAATATCTCTAACATTCTTTACATCTTCCCACCAGATGTCTTCTTTACCTTTAAGACTGAATGAAGTTATTTTGGCCTTCATGTTCTCTGAGTAATCGTGCAATCTGAGGAACTTATTCATCCCAAGAAACCATGCTTCTGCATCTTGTGAATTCTTCATTTCCCCATCAAATGTAGGTGGATTTTCTTTCTTGAACTCATCTAGAAAATGTCCCCTATCACTCCTCTTGTAAGGATGATAACGAATATGACCATGATACCTATTTGAACCAAAACTAGAGTAAAGCCCATGTCCACTGCCTCATCTATCAGATTAATCCAAGAATCTTTTATCTCTAACCATGTCATCTCTATCCAGCATGTTTCCACCATGTGACCTACTACCATATGATCCATTAGTCCTATCCTCCTACCCATGGCTGATTCTAAGCACTCCTTATCTATGCAAATCTAATAAACTCTTAAGAATCACTGCATTGACCTCTTCTGTTTCTCATGTGCCCTAGTAACACTTTCTTGTGATTGAATGATTCGGCCATTATCTTATTTTCAACTCCTTATTTCTGCCTTCAAACTTCTCAAAGTGTCTTCTATGTTAGTAGAATATCCCTTACCATGTTGCTCATTTAATACATAGGGAGAATCTTGTGAGTTTTAGTTTACCATCTTACTACTCATATTTTATCTTCTCTTCTTGCAAGGTATATCATGTCAGCTAAACCAAAATATAAACAAGCCAACGTACCTCAGTGTAGTTGATTGGAGGATCTCTTTTCTGCAAGGACAACCATATTAGCACAATACATGTACAATCATAGTCATCACAGTATACAAACATCATCTTAATCGTCATCCAACTACCATGCATAATGCCACAGATATACCACTAACTATGTATTATGCATAACAAACATATGGATGACACACATGCATAAAAATACAGAAAATCAACATGCATTCATGACAACACATCTTAACAACAACATCATCATCTTCTGCATGACATCACAATGACAACAATGACCAATACCATGCATGCGTAACGGACACATATAACACTAGCATCATGAACATATATGAAACTGACATGTACGCATGAAAACACATTCATCCAAAGAGAAAGGAGAACCAAAAATCACCCAAGGAGAATAGAACCATGTTCTAATACCACTCTATAACACCCTCCTCCAACATTTAAACAATCTAATCAATTCACTGGAGTAAATGTGTGATAAAGAGTTACTATGATATGATTCGACTGCCCAAGTACAGTTAAGGAAGTGGGACCGACAAGACAAGACCAATCTAAGCTTCCTTAGGAGCTACAAATGCTTTAGGAGACAACCAACCCTTCCAAGTGCCCAACCCCTGAGACAAATTGATGTTTTGTTGAACTAGACCCCCAGTCACTCCCATGACAAGGCATGCATGTGACTGAGACCCTACAATCACTCCCACAAGAAGGCATCCATGCGACTATGGCCCTTTTCAGGCAGTTTTGTGCTAGTGATCCCGAATTATGTGGCACTTTTTCAGGGTCAGGGCTGAGGCCACTGCCCAGAAATTCATGAAACTTCCATAATTGATAAATAACATTGAAACAAGGCTACTAATGCAAAAACTTGAACAACGAATTGGTCTAACCCCTACTAACCATGATAGGCATTTAGTCAAAAATATCGTAAACATGAAATCTACAGGTCATAACAACAGATGTGACTATAGGGATCTCATACTTATTTGAGAATCATCAAGGAGGACTGATGTCTCCCAATACCTGCATTTTTATCTTTTAGGTAATTCATTCATTAATATTTCATCTACTAATCAAAACATGATGAGATCCATTCATCAAGACTATCATAAAACATACTTATAACCAACAAATAACTAGAGATATATCAATGATGAAACAACTATTAAAGCCACATAATGATAAGCACATTTACTCATCAAAATACCAAAGGAAAAGGAGGTCTTATTAACATATGAAAATCCAACCAAGTCAGGGACATCCACATACCACCCAACCATAGATTGGGCTAAATCAAATCTCTCTTTTAGTCAATCACCCCCGCACCATATTCCAAGCATGAATGTAGGATCTCATGAAACAAATAAAAAAAACTAGGGCTTCGAGAGGTAAAACTACCTCAACCCTCAACCAGTGATTCCACCTCAAGGTCAAACATCATTAACCATCACTAAATTCGTCTCTACCCAAGCTGTCTAGGGATCTAGAGAACTTGTTCCAACCAAGGCTTCTAGGACTAGTAACTCAACTCACAACTATTGTCAAGATCCAAAGTGTTTGTCTAACCAAGGTTTCCAGGACTAGTAACTAAACCCACCAAGGGCTTCAGAGCATTTTTCCAACTAAGTATTCCAGGACTAGTAACTCAACCCAAGCTGTTACAGGGCTTCCAGATGGTTTTTCCAACCAAGGCTCCAAGAACAAGTAACTCAACCCACAACCATAAGGAACATGAGAACCAACTAGAAAAAGGAAAGAAACCCACAACACCATGGCTATCCAAGAAATGGAAAGGCTAGGAAAAACCACTATTAATCCAAGCAACCCTCTATGCTAATGATAGATCATAACCAAGAAATTGCCTGCATGTGCCATGCATGCCAAAACTAGCAAGGAAATCATACATGTACTTTGGTACCTGCAAGAAAAACCCATTATTGCTGTTGATATTCCTGCCCTCTTGCACTTTCCTATTTTTCCTTTTCCTCCTTGCTCCAAATCCCAAGTATTGCACACTCCTCCAAGAGTGTTCAAAGAAAAATTTAAGTGTCCAAGAGTATGAGAGAGAGAGAGAATAGAAGAGAGAGCTCCAAGATAGAACTGATAAAAGGTTCAACTAACAAAAAGCCATGAACTGATCCTCAAAAGCCTTTTTATCATTGTGGCCTTTATTTTCTTCATTTTCCATTATTTTCCTTCACTTTCCTCCTCACATGCAATCTGTGACCTTTCACCTTCCTTTTCTCATATTTTCCATTATTTTCATAAATAAAATGCCAATAAATGCCCCATGCCTTTCCAAAGCCTTTGCTATTGCCTTTGCCAAGTTCCATAGCCATTAATTAATCAAAAGTGATCCCCATCACTATGTTTTTCCCAACACTCAGCTCAAAATAAGTGTCCCATGACCTTGGTTATTATTTTCCCTTTATTACTTTTATTACATATATTTTTGGCCAGGGAGGTTACACTTTGTATGTTATGAAACTAGCTCACAAAAAGATAGAGAAAATAGATCAATGACTTATAATTCAGCCTCTTTGAGGGGGAAACCTCCTTTAAATTACACAAATGAACAATTCTTGGATGATACAAATGACAAGATCTCCTTTCTATATATAGGAGTCTAAGGGGTCATAATATAATTAGAACTGACATAACAATAATAATGTAAGGGCACAATAATAACAATAGTGGGCTTCTATGGGGCACAATAATAACAATATGGGGACTACATTGGTACACCAATATAATAATGGGGTTGTACTAATAACAATAAGGGGTTACACTAGTAGCATAGGGGCCTAACACAGCGCAATCCACTTTTAGCATAAAGTTATCCATGTCCCCAAGTTTCTTCGAAACATCGATGGGTATATTAGGAATTTTTCAAAAAGACTGGTCAAAGAGTACATCATGGGTGATATTGAGTTCTTATGCCCAACAGACATCTGGTAAATAAGCAGGAGTGTGAAAGTTGTCATTCTATAATTATGAATAAGGGAGGAACAATAAAGGATGAGATGGGTTTTCCTAAGATAAATGAGACATTGTGATGCCTTCCAATATGTCTACATTGAATGGCATCATAATATCAAGGAAGGCATAGGAACGATAATGAGCGACAACTCGATGGGATGAGGAAGAAATATCAATTTCAACATCATGGGAAGAACTCATTGCATAATTGATAGGTGCCATTCACCAAACATACCAATGTCCTCTGGATAAGAAATAATCCAAGGATTAGTGGACCCACGAGAATCTTCTGTATTGGAATAAGGATCAAGTTTGACATCATGGGAGGAAATCAACTCATAATCAACAAGAACCATTTTTCCAAACATGTCAATATCCTCAAGGGAAGATACAGTCAAGGGATAAATAGACCCACCATAATCATATAAAGGTGAGTGAGAATCAAGTTTGACATCATGGGAAGAAATCGACTCAAGATCAATTGTTGTTATCTCACGAAACATGCCAATATCCTCAAGAGAAGAAGTGAACCAAGGATCAGTGTATCCATTAGAATCAAATGAAATGGATGTGATAATGTTGATGGAGTTAGAAGACTATGATAATTTAGGTGGAATCAATAGGAATGTTCCCATAGTGAGGAGTCTTTGAACACCCCCACTCTAATGCTTTCAGCAAGGGTAGTGGAATCACCTACAAAGGGGACCAATTGACTATTGTGAAATTGAAGTTATCTTACCTTGATGGGGGGGACCTCGTGACTCAAAATATAAAATACATGACAGTGGTCATAACATAAAAACAACTTCGCCCGAGCAGGGGGGTTATAATCTAGTGGTGCATCAATGACCTTGACCCGAACAAAAATCACTTTTCCCCTAGCTCGATAGGTAAAGAAAAATATACCCCTTGAGGCTGCAAGGTACTTCCAACGTGTCCAAAAACTTTAACCATGATCTAGAATGCCAGAATATGTGGGAGATTATGTTTCCGCAATGAAGGATCAAAGGTCATAATATTCAAATCCAAGTAATACACCCCACCGATAGTAGATAAAAGTGCCTTGCATTGCGTTGGGAAACTTTGCAATACTTATAGTTGTTATTTTTTGTAGTATCAAATGTGTTCTAGCCTTGAAATTTGGTGGAGAGGCTAGAATACATGAGATCTCCAAAAACCATAAATCGTTTATGCAAATTCCACCTACAAATGACTTAATTATATTATTAACCAGTTTTTTAAATATTTCCTAAGTCTAAACTTAGGTAATATGGTTAATTAATCAGTATTAGTTAAGTCAAGGTGATAATCATCTAGAAACTCACACAATTCGATCTAGAGATGATCCTAGCCATTAATTAAGTTTTAATCTTGGTCGTTGGTGCTCCAACAAAGGATTATAAGAGGAGGTCGATATGGTGATGGAGGAAACACTTAAGCAGTTCGATTTCTTGGCAAATTGACTTCCAAAGTAGCAGCAATTAGTTGTTAGAGAGAGTTAGAGATTGAAGTAGTGTGAGAGGGGCAGAGACAATGATGTTGCAGGAAGTATTCCAGATCCAGTGAGTGCATTTGCAGAGAGGAAGAAGATCCAAAGAGAAGTTGACGCAAGGGCAGTGCAACAATTTCTAGAGGCAAGTTCTATTTACTGAGAGGGAGAGATGTCTTCAATTCTATAGGTCAGGAAGGAGTCCCAGAGTGTCAGAGAATCATATTTCTAGCTAGCAGAAGGAATAATGACTACATTAGAGACCAGTCAGAGGCTTGACGTCCAGCAAGTTGCTCAGAGCAGCATAGAGGCTGACCTAGAGGGTTAGAGGGCCGAGTTTCTGAAGGCAAGTTGTGCTGAGAGTTTGACTGTGGGGTGAGGAAAATTCCTCACTAGATTTTTGCTAGTATTTTTCTCTGTAGGATTTCCAAGTTTCGACATCCAGTTGTACTCAGAATTTCTCATTGCTGCATAATAATAAAACCCTCAGTTGTTGTATTTGTTTTCCCGCATTTGGTTTTTCCAGGGACTTTTGTCCAAAAATAATTGTGTTAATTTTATGTGTGTGTGTTAACATTTCTTATATTCCAACATTTTATTTTTCCACAAAAAATTATTTGTGAAGGTTGCAGTTTATTATTTTGATATTTGTCGTAGTAGATAAATTGTTAATTAATTAACAATTAGGATAAATAATATCAGTTGTTGCAACAAGGTTCCAGTTTGGAATTTTCACATGGTATCAAAGCGCAATTGATCAGTCGAAGAGCTCAGAAAAATGAAGGAAAGGAATCTCGAGCCCTCAGCAAGGGCAACATGCTTAAATTCCGAAGGGCAACGTAATATTTTTCTAGGAGGTTGAGTTGCTTGAGGAAAGTTCAATTTTTTTGAGAGGGGCAAAAAAAATGATCCTTGCATATCGAGTGACTCCAAAGGTAGAGGGAGCAGCTCAGTACCTTTGTTGGGAAGATATGTAGCTGGATGCAGAGGTTCTTGCAATAGTTCACTATAGCAGAGACAACGTCGGGGTGGAAGAGAGAAGAGCACACATAGAGGTAAAATTTTCCTCAGGGAACTTATAGTCTCAAAGAAGTTTGATTATCCTTGTAGATTTATAATAGTTGCAGGCTAATATTCTCACTCCAAAAGGGAGTGCGAGTAGTAGAGCAGCAGCTAAACAGAAGGAAAGAGGAGGTTTTCGACAGATCGTTGAGATGGCCATTGCTAGGATTCGTGATGAGGACAGGTTGGATGGAGCTTCCAACTATGTTATCTGGAAGGCAAGGATGTCCTTCCTTCTTTATGAACATGCCCTGAAAGACTATATTGATGCAGTAGTGTGGTTTCTCAAGATGTGGATCAACAGAAAAAGTACAAGAAGGAGATGGCATGGACGAAACGGTTGATCCTAGATGGATTCTGGAATCATGTTGTTTCACATATAGTTAGCAAAGATACTACCAAGAAGATGTGGGATGATCTCTGCACATTGTACCAGAGTACTTCCAAGTAGTGGAAGATGTAGCTAGAGGAGAATTTGAGACTCATCTGGATGCATAAAGGGGAAGGCATAGACCCCTTTCTTATTGGGATCCAGAAGGTCTGAGACCAGTTGTCATTTATTGGGGCAGTGCCTCAACCCATAGAGCTAGTGCGGTTGGCACTCAACAATGTCTCAGAGGAGTGGCAGGTCTTTGTCCAAATCATATTGGGCAAAGATAGACTACCATACTTGGATAGAATGTGGTTCAATTTGTAGCAAGAGGAGTTGAGACGAGATTTTCTAAAGAGCTCCATCAGTGACAACAACAACGGATTAAAATAGGTGAAGGAGGAGGAAAATATGGCCCTCGCATCGAAGGGTCCCAGTCAGGGGCAAGGGGGGCATGAGAAGAAGGACCTGTCAATGGTGAAGTACTTTAGATGTGTTGAGATTGGTCACTATAGTACCCAGTGTCTTCTCATAAAAAGGGACAAGGAGAAGAAGCAGGACCAGCAGCCAGCTTCAACAGAGATCGATAGGCTTTCCTCCAAGCTAGAGGAGTACTTCACTGTGTTTGCTAATATACCTCCAGCAGTGAGGTGGCGAGATTTGATGTTGTAGCCCCGGAGAGCTACAAAGATTGGGCAGGGTCCTTAAGGAGTCCACCTCATGGATAAATATCTTACTACGAGGGCCCACAGTATTTAGTAATAGGATGGGTCAGTGGTAGTTGATGCAGTCAAAGATCGAGTGACAGTTGCAAACTAGTAGCAGTCAGATGTTGGGGAGTGCAGTGCAGAGTTGGCAACGCTGCAGTTGGCATAGTGAAAAGTTAGCAGCACCGCATATTCTTCAGTGACAGTGCGAATTCTATTAGTAGTTAGAGACTCGGGAGACAAAAGCATCATACTGAACACAATTGATTCATTATTTTGGATGCTTTTCAGATACAGGTGTTGCAGTTGCAACAACAACAGATGAGAGGGAGTTACAGTGCAGATGCAGTATTGGCAGTGTCAACAGAAGCACAAATGCAACGTATATCAGAGTTGTGCAGTGGGTAATGGGCAACAAAATCCAAACATCAACAACGTGATAGGAGATGATGCAGATACGGGGTATTGTGGCAGGGTGTGCAGCACTAGAACACATTCCTTGCTAAGAGGGAGAGTTAGTTTTTGTAGCATCGAATGTGTTCTAGCCTTGAAATTTGGTGGAGAGGCTATAATACATGAGATCTCCGAAACCCATAAATTGTTTATGGAAATCCCACCTAGAAATGACTTAATTAGATTATTAACTAGTTTTTTTAAATATTTCCTAAGTCTAAATTTAGGGAATATGGTTAATTAATCAGTATTAATTAAGTCAAGGCAAGAATCGTCTAGAAACTCACACAGATCAATCCGGAGATGATCCTATCCATTGATTAAGTTTTAATCTTGGTTGTTGGTGCTCCAACAAAGGATTATAAGAGGAGATAGATGTGGTGATGGAGAAAACACTTAAGTTGTTTGATTTCTTGGCAGATTGATTTCCAGAGTAGCATTAGTCAATTGCCATAGAGAGCTAGAGATCGACGCAATGTGAGAGTGGTAGAGACAGTGAGGTTGGAGGAAGTATTCCAGATACAATGAGAGCATTTGCAAAGAGCCAAAAGATCCATAGAGAAGCTAACGTAGGGGTAGCCCAATAGCTTCTAGAGGCAAGTTCGATTTGCCGAGAGGGAGAGACGTCTTTAGTTCCAGAGGTCGGGAAGGAGTCCCAAAGTGTCGAAGAAGCATATTTGCATCTAACAAAAGGCAGAAGGACTTCATCAAAGACCAGTCAAAGTCTTGAGGTCCAATAGGCTACAAAAAGGCTTATGCAAAGGGTCAAAGGGCCAAGTTTCTGAAGGCAAGTTGTGTCGAGAGTTTCCCTGTGGGGTGAGGAAAATTCCTCACAAGATTTTTTCCAGTATTTTTCTCTGTAGGATTGCCAGATTTCGACATCTAGTTGTACTCAAAATTTCTTACTATTGCATAGCAATAAAACCCTTAGTTGCTGCACCATTTTTCCCGCACTAGGTTTTTCCGAGGACTTTTTGTCCAAAAACAATTGTGTTAAGTGTGTGTGTCTATGCTAACATTTCTCACCTTCTAGCATTTTATTTTTCCACATAATTTTATTTGTGAAGATTGCAGTGTATTTATTTCGATATTTGTCATAGGAGATAAATTGTTAATTAATTAGCAACGAGGAGAAATATTATTAGTTGTTGCAACAGGGTTTCAGTTTCGAATTTTCACAATAGTGCGGACATAATAATCAGAGCATGGGCGAGATCCTTGACAACACTGTAGTTGTGAGTAGCCCTTGCATTAGGATTATGCATAGTATTTCTAAGTGAACCCTTCAATGAGTGTGTGGTAGTTTTCAGTAATGGCTTAGAAAAATGAAGAAGGCCATTAGGTGGAGGTTGGGTCACAGGCTTCGAAGTAGGAGTTACACTCTCAAGACTCTCATAATTGTGCACTCTACTTATGACATTAATGTATTGTTTAACCATAAAATATCTTGCATAGAATATGAGGCATTATTAGAAGGATTTCCCTCACTACCCCCTTGCTGAGGTGGTGGAGGATTTACAACCATGATTTTTTGTTAGGCCGAAAAAGGATTTGTCAAGAAAACGGGTTGACAAGTAGTAGGAGACTACGAGAAGTATCAATGAATCTCATCCATCCAAGGGAACTCATGAGTGAGATGATCTTCCACGCAAATTTTGCAAGGAAAAAGAATTTTCTTCTTCTTCTCTTGGGTGCCACTCCTAGTGTTCTCTTGGGTTTGTAATGTTCCTTGATCCTCATTGTAAGTCTAAGACTTGTTATTTTTCTTCTTACCTAAGGGTTGCTGAGGGTTCTTAGTCGATGTGGATTGAACAAAGTTGACCTCAAAGGTGGGAACAAGAACATTAGGAGTTTAAGTATAAGGCTTTCCAACTGGGGCAATAGAAGAGATATCCATTTGACTCATTTGAGAGGGTAGTTGGCATGTGTTTCCAAAAGATATAGACCCCACGAATCCATTAGCATGGATTATGGGTTTTTGATTCATGGGATCAGTCGATGACCAAGTAGCATTATGAATAATCTCATGTAAGGTATCCGCTTGAGAATAGATGAAGTAAATTTGATGGGAACACATGACATCATGCTCCTCATGTTGAAAATGCAACAAGATGATGGAGCTTAGTGAAAAGAAGTCGCCTTCACTAAGTGGTCCCGCAGGCTATTTTTGGCGCAAAGTCTATTTTTAGACATATGGATCATGGACTATGAATTGCAGGATGCTATTTGTGGATGATTGGTCATGTTGGTAAAAATAGATAGACTTCTATTTTTAGACATATGGGTGGAGTCTATTTTTAGATTGCCAGACTAAAAATAGAATAGTCGAATATTATTAGCTCTTAATAATATTTGGACTATAAACATTATCTTATCCTCTTGGAGCACTTCAGTTCGAGCTACGGATGTGGCACATGCAGCTGCCAGAAGGAAATGTGTGGTTCTTATGGGTTACTTGAGCTATTGCATGGAGGACTTCAGTTAGGCTTCAGTGATTGAGTCTGTGGAGTTGGATGATAGTTGATGGAGGTATGGGTTCAGTTGACATAGTGAACTAGTTGTAATTAACTCAAACTGATCATAGCTAATGATGAGGGGTTTGATTAGTTATTAATTAATTCACTAAATATTAACTCATAAAGCAAACTGAGAATACATCAGTTAACTTAGTGCATGGACAGTTCAGTGGAGACAAGTGTTAGAGGTGAGTGAAAGGGCAAGACAGTTGTCAGTTGTGACTATAGTTGTGCATGTGATTTGCACAATCAGTGGGATTGAGTATTTCCAATGAGGATTGCGTGGTATATCCAAGGGAAATAAGAATTTGGATCATTCATTCTCATCATTTCTCTATGCAGGATTGCGCAGTGGAGGCAGACAAGCAACATAGGAGATTTGAGCCAGTGATTGATTCAGATCTGAGCTAGTTTGTGTGTAACAGGTGGAGATAGTACTGAGTACTTGTGAGGAGTATTGTACTATGTATTTTTACATGTTCTTAATCAATATAATATACAGATAGTTGGGGTTTTTCATCTTTATGCTTTCTCGGGTACATACTGTGTTGATATGTGTGATTGATGCTTCACTGTGCGCATGTGATTAATGTTTTAATTCCGTAAATTGATGATCAACGTAGAGGAGGTTATGTATTATGTGTGTATTCCGCAATTAGTGTATAATCGAGATAATCTCTGTGAATAAGTGTCATATTATTCAAAATTTCTACATGGTATCAGAGCTAGCTGATTTGTAGAAGAAAATTCTACATGGTATCAGAGCTCTCTGATTTGTAGAACAGGTTCTACATGATATGAAATCGAAGTTGATCATCTGATCTATTATTCAAAAAGTGTTTACATTTTATTTCTCCAGGCAGAGTCTGTAATCGAGGCAGGTAGCTTCTGGATTCATCCTTCTTTTGGAAGGTGAGATATCCAGTGAATGCCCATACAGTCGATCTCTATATGAGAAATAATTTGTTCTCGCGAATTTTAGATCAGAAGCGATTGAGTTTTGAGCTGGTGGAATGGCGCTCAAGGATAAACTCAGAAACATCTAAGTGTGAGAATGGAGACAGTATGCCCTAGTATCTCACGAAGTTCACCCAATGCTGGGATGAGCTGGGAAGTGTGGGGGTGACTGTCGATGATGAGGATATGGTGAGTCTGGCACTCCTTGGCCTTCCTAAGAGCTGGCATAGCTACCGAGACTCGGTGAATGGAAGGGAGAAACTGCCAAATTGGGAACTACGATGGTCGGATTTGATGCAGGAGGAGATCAGACGGAGCACGAGAGACAGTTCTTTGTCTATGCATGATGAGGAGAACTATGCCTTAGCGAGTAAGGCAAAGAAGGGGAAGGAGAAGGTTTCTCTTTCCGAATCTAGTTCTTCCAATGATGCGAAGAAGGTTGACAAATCAAAAGTGTGATGCTTTCTTTGTCATGAGGTGGGCCATTATGCTGCAAATTGTCCACGGAGGAAATCCAAGAAGGGATCCGGGGAAGGATCTGAAGGTGAGGCACTTGTTTCACAGTTTGAGTTGGATTTCACACTCTTCACATGCATGGTTTCATCCATGGTGGGAAGTGGTTGGTTTCTTGATAGTGGAGCTTCTTTCTACATGACCGGCGGCAAGAGTTTGTTCAGTACTTTGGAGGAGAAATATCTCTAGATACTCATAGTGATGGGTAATGATGAGAAGTATAGTGTCTCAGGTGTAGGCACGGTTATTTTTCAGAGGGAGCATGGATCTCTCTTTACCTTTACCGATGTCAAGTATGTACCAGGACTGAAGAGAAACTTGGTGTCGAACACGATGCTGGAAGATATAGGATATAATGTAGTCTTCAGTAAGGGAAAGGTTTTCCTTAGACACATCATCACTAGACAGGTGAAGCAGATTGGTTCACGGATCAAGAACCTGTATGCTCTTGAGGTTCAAGATGCATGCAAAGCCTTGAGCAGCAAGGCAACTGATGGAGACTTGGTGGTTGAGAGGGAGGGTATATTACCTCTCAACATGCAGAGCCAGAATAAGTCTTAGACAATGGTGGAGGAGCCACGATTGGTGCAGCAACTTCAGGAGGTTGTGGAGACATCTACTCATGCAGATACCTCCAGTAGGGGGAAACTTCGAGCCAGGTGGGCTGAGGGATCACATGCAGCCATACCTCTAGGTAGGAGGTGGGGCAATATAGAGTGATCGTCCCAAGGAGGAGGGCCATGATCCTTGAGGTACCCAACCTCTTAGATGAGACCTTGCTACATGAGCCCCGATGTGGAGTAGCAGGAACTGATTGATTGGGTAGAGACAGATGCGGATGGAGCGACAGAGAGAGCGACAGTGCAGGGAATCCCAGGACAGCGCATAGCTAGTAGGCTGCAGCAATGCGAGAGGCACAAGTGTTTTGCACAGTGCTAGGTGGCACAGAGACGTGTGCAATGGTGCGAGATGCATGGAGATGTTGCAGTAGTGCAGATGTCAGAGAGGGAGCACTTGCCAGCAGCAGGTAGAGCTTCAGCATCAGAGTATGTTCTTAGACCAACAGAGTGGTCAGTTGGGAGTGTTTTTGTTCCAAGTGTTGTTGGAGCAAGTGGACCAGGTAGATGTGTTGCATGTAGAACATTCCAAAGTTACAGGGTAGGGGTTGCAGATAATCCATATCTTGTTGAGAGGGAGTGTTGAAAATGCAACAAGATGATGGAGCTTAGTGAAAAGAAGTCGCCTTCACTAAGTGTGCCCGCAGGCTATTTTTGGCGCAAATCTATTTTTAGACATATGGATCATGGTCTATGAGTTGCAGGATGCTATTTGTGGATGATTGGTCATGTTGGTAAAAATAGATGGACTTCTATTTTTAGACATATGGGCGGAGTCTATTTTTAGGTTGCCAGGCTAAAAATAGAACAGTCGAATATTATTAGCTCTTAATAATATTTGGACTATAAACATTATCTTATCCTCTTGGAGCACTTCAGTTCGAGCTATGGATGTGGCACATGTAGCTGCCAGAAGGAAATGCGTGGTTCTTATGGGTTACTTGAGCTATTGCATGGAGGACTTCAATTAGGACTTCAGTGATTGAGTTCTGTGGAGTTGGATGAGGAGTTGATGGAGTTGTGTTCAGTTTGACTTAGTTGAACTAGTTGTATTTAGTCTAACTGATCAATAGACTAAGTGATGAGTGGTGTGAATAAGTTATTAATTAATTCACTAAGTATTAACTCATAAAGCAACTGAAGAATACATCAGTTAACTTAGTGCATGGACAGTTCAGTGGAGACAAGTGTTAGAGGTGAGTGAAAGGGCAAGACAGTTGTTAGTTGTGACTATAGTTGTGCATGTGATTTGCACAATCAGTGGGATTGAGTATTGCCAATGAGGATTGTGTGGTATATCCAAGGGAAATACGAATTTGGATCATTCATTCTCATCATTTCTCTATGCAGGATTGCGCAATGGAGGCAGGCAAGCAGCGGAGGAGATTTGAGCCAGTGATTGGTTCAGATCTGAGCTAGTTTGTGTGTAACAGGTGGAGATAGTACTTAGTACTTGTGAGGAGTATTGTACTATGTATTGTTACATGTTCTTAACCAATATAATATACAGATAGTTGGGGGTTTCAGCTTTATGCTTTCTCGGGTACATACTGTGTTGATATGTGTGATTGATGCTTCACTGTGCGCATGCGATTGATGTTCTAATTTCATAAATTGATGATCAACGTAGAGGAGGTTATGTATTATGCATGTATTCCGCAATTAGTGTATAATTGGGATAATCCCTGTGAATAAGTGTCATATTATTCAAAATTTCTACACCTCAGTTTGGGATCCTACATTTTCCATATATTAAATAATATTAGGAAGTAAGGATTTGATGAACCACTCATGTAGCAACTCGTAAGGGAACTTAGTTCTGAGGAGAATTCATCTTCACCTCCACTCATGAATGTGATCATAGATGTGGGTGGAGGTGTCCTAACAGAAGCTAGTGAGAATGTTGATCCTAGTCTCATACCTTACATAAATTGATAGTGGTTGACAAAGGCATTGATTAAAGACATGAAATTATCATAAGCGACACACTCTAAGTCAATATACCATTTGGCATCACCTCCAGTAAGAGTCAACTAAAAAACATGCAACCTTGTGTTATCATCCATGAATTAGTTGGATGAACACCACAAATGATAAGTAGTGATGTGGGCTACATGGTCTTCTCTAGGTTTACCATTGAACTTTGGAATATTTCTACCAATTTTTGAAGGACATCTCGCCATGTAGGATTATGCTTGATGAGATCACACATTGACTTATATAGATAAGGAAAAGCAAGTGTTGCCAAGTAAGGGGAGTTGAATGATGCTTGGGAGGGGCGGAGATAGGTGCCCCCTGTGACCAAATTCGAAGAGGTGCCCCACCCATAGGTTGGTTTCCAATGTTAGATTGACCTATGGAAGTATTTTAGCTATAGGTGTTAAATCCAACACCCATGTAAACCTATTTTTGTTTAATTCCCCTACTAAAAAAATGATTCCCAAAAAGTTTTTGACCTACTAGGATAGAGGGTGTTCTCAAAGGATTACTAAAAGTATTAGAACCCCATTGATTAAACATGTTATGAGAGAAATTGTTCCCCACCCCTTATGCTTTCCATGGGCCAAATGTGTGACCCTAAAATGTAGATACCCTAACGTTTGACTTCCAAAAGGATTCAAAAACCCACTAGAATTGCACATACCCCCAGCTATGATAGAGGATGACAGGGATGAGGTAAAAGGATTCCAACCAAATGGAAATCCATTATGAGGTATAGTCACACTCCCTATTGAGATGCTAGCACCCATCATGGCGCCCAACGAACTAGATGTAAACAAGAATTTTGACCCTCTAACATTAGACATAGTTATACTAGACATTACTAAGATAGACCCTCCACTAAATATGAATGGAGATGGCGTGATTGTTAATGTGGAGGAACCGATATGAGATGTACTATATAGAGGAAAGGAGTATCCCTAAAGATTCTATCAGAATGAAGATAATAGGTTCTTTGTAGACATAATGGGAACAATACCTGTGGTCATAAGAGTAGATGTGGACGTGACTTGTGGAGGACCATTGCTCACTACGGGTGTGGACAAAATGGGTCCTATCATGGAGATATTGCTGTTATCCATAAAGAACACAGGTAAAGGACTACGTAAAGATCCAAACAAGTCAATGCCCCCATCTAATGAGATTGGTGTATAGGTATGGTGATGAGGTGGAAGATTGTTGTCAACCACTCAGTCAACGGAAGGTTTTCCTCATTGAGTAGCACCTAAATAGACCCAAGACACAAGTGCACCTATGTTGGGTTAATTCTACACCTATGGTTGAGTGGACCCTCCTTGCAGGGAATAAGGCCCTCAAGTTTGCAAGATCGATGCAATTGAAACTATGTCACAATGGAAGCCAAAGGTAAAATAAACAAGAAAAAATAAAAATCCTAAGGCCACTGGACACAAGACCCAACAACACACATTAAGAAAATCCCAAGGCAACAAACAAGAAAACCATAGGTCAAAGGGATCCTCCCATAGCCAGAGCTTGGTTAATGAATTCCCAAGTTGACTATGAGGAAATGGTTGGGACAATTAAAACAACCTCCTTCTTAACAGATCTTACACCTGAAATCAAGTGCTCTTATTAGCCATGGATCACCCCCTAGGAGAACCAAGTGTGTTTTCATTGATGTTTGCCCTAATTACAACAAGGATGACCCCCTCACCATTACCCATTATAGCCTCCTAACATAATGGACGCTAAGGATACCACCAACAATAACCCATATTGGGGAAATAATCGTCAGCTAGAATTACATGCAAGGGCGGGGTATTGAGCCTGATGCCTCCTTAGAGAGACCCGTCGAATGCGTGCAGCTCATGCCACCAAGACTAAACAAAGTGTGGTAGATCACTTTGTCGGTCCCAATGTAGCCTCATGATTGACCCTTGTGTGCGAAGGGCTTCCCAGGTGTGTGTCATTGAGAGTAGATTTAATCTCCTTATCATAAGATGTTAGATGTGTTTTATGGTCTTGGAGAGTTTACCTTTATCCCCTATTCCAAAACACTATCATATGTTGATGTGTGTTTGCTACTAGAGAAAATGGAAAATCTCAAGTTGATTTTAATTATGCATTTATTTTATGGTTTCCTATTAAGTCAAGGGTGTGATGCATGAAACTATATGGCGTAATGACTCGTCTTGTTTAAAGAAACCATGTAATATATCTATATGCAAGGATTAATTTTGATGAATCTTATATATAGAAAGGTAAGGATCATTTTCTTTCAAACGAAATATGAAAACAATCCTTTCTCTCTCTAATTAAACACTCATATCCATAAAGAAAAGCAGAAAGTAAGTTGCAAATGTGTATCAAACAAAATCAAAAGGAAATAGTAAAAAAACCAACTAAAATAACGAAAACCTTGATCTACAAGAAAGTATGCACTAAGAGGTAAAAAGACCAACAAGCGTCACACTTACAAGCAAACATACAAAGTTGGGATGTTAGGACAATGATGCCATAGAGGTATCTAGACAACAATGTATTTGATGGGATTCAAACTCGAGAGAGAGCTCAAAATCCTAATCATAAAACCAAATTCACTAAATAACAATTAAATCGAGAAAATTGCACAGTAATAAGGTACAAAAAGTACATATATGGCAATAAAATCCTAAAGGGATTCTAGTAGTACCAAAAAACCAGCAAAATTCTAAGTGAACCCCTTCTAAAAGCTTTGGAATGAGGCTTCAATGCTTTGTGCATGAACAAACTTAGCAATACAGGCCTAACAACACTCTGTTGCAAAGTTGCTAGAGCACAAAGGAGCCTTAAATGTCCTCGTTATAACTGGGGCCAAGCAATATAAGGGAAAATCTTAGATTTAAATCTTTTAAGGGTTATAGTTTCAAATCCAAGTAAATGATTGGACTTATGACTATTCTAAATTACAGAGGAAAATGAAAATTCACTAGAAAAAGAAAATTACAAGGCTACAAAAATTTGCTCACTCGGGTCTCCCCACTAGAGTCTCCAATTCTATTAATGGATAGATTTTACCCATAGTAATGATCCACTTTCAACCTAACAAACTTTCCCAGGGTATGATTAGAAGGAGGGTGTGTGAATAAAATGTGATACCAAAAAGGAAAAGCAATCCCAAACATATAAACATAGAGTCAAAAAAAAAGTGGAGGAGGTTACCTTCCCATCACGAGGAATCCAACTCTATTTGATGTTGTCAACTTGTAGAAGATCTCCGAGAGATCTCAGCTCCTGCTCCTACTTCTAAATCTCTACACATTAATGAAAAACCAAACCATTATTTTCCTGCAACACAAATATTAGTGTGTGCATCATATGAACTAATATAAAACATGTAAACACAATAAGAAGGCATGAATGAAATGAGGAAAGCTTTATCACTTTATATTATACTAAGTATAAGTACATGGTTGCACCTTCTGAAGCATTTTCCCAAACCCCATCCTCACCTACACTCATTGATATCTATATAAAGCCATGTAAACTTAATGTGGAAGTATGCTACAGGTCAAACTTTCGATAGCATTCCAATCCTCTTAAATTTTCCTCCCTTGTTACTTATGGAGAGCTTGTTTATATAAGTTTTTCTTAGGAGTGACCACATTATATCCAAAAACTTTCTTGACCATATCCAGGATTTTGATCCTTATCCACTTTAAGTGATCAAACATGACCAGATCAACCTTATCCATGCAAAACTTTCACTCTATTGCTCCATTCTAGTGACATTGGGACATTGTTATCCCTTTGTTTCTCAAGTTACTTTGACATAGGATGTTGTTAGGCATAGTATTTCTCATCTAGAAATGTAAAGGACTGTTGAAGCCTCCAATTTCACCTTTCTAGATTCTTCCACATGTCACTTCTTGACACATTAAATTGGTAGGTTTTGTCCCCTTCTATTTGATCCTAGGGGGTGGCATTTTGAGCTACAACACCCCTGCTACCCGCCCCCTTCTCCATCATGGTTTGGAACCAACTTATTGGACCCTCACACCATGGCAAAAGGGGAAGGCTCAGGGCTCCCTCCTCTCTCAAATTCATCTCCCTAACCTTAATAGGTATTCATGTTAAATCCTCTTTTAAGGAAGTTATGGAGAAATACATGGATATTATCCCGTAATTCATCTAGAGGGCAATATCATCTTTAGAGGAGCAAGTCTGATAAGCTCACAATTTTATCCCAGATACACATGCGGAGCGAGAGACAAAAGACTGGATCCCTGATGTTGGAAATTCCACCAGAGCCAGAGCATATGCCTATATGCATACTGTCAACTTGTACTAGCACATAAAACTTCCATGGAAAGAGTTCTTACTAACAAAGCTGACACTCAAGAAGAACTAATAATTTGCATCATCGAGATCATGGAATAAATGTATAGCATAAACATGAAGGTCACTCTTCTAACCAAGAAAATCACGGGCACTAACCCCTCATCATCGAAAACTAATGGTGATCCTTGACCACCAAATCAAGTGCATAATTCAGGCTGAATGAAAGAATCTAGGGCTCAAGCTCAGGCTAATATTTTATATTCTAGTACATCAATGTCTCTTAATTTATGCAATTCTTCTTGTGTATACCTTTTTGTTTGTTTTATGTTATTAGCTCAGTATATTTGACATAATAAAAATTTTGAGTTTATGCTACCAGTCTGCTTTCCCTAGCCCCATACTAGTAGAGACTATCAGTGTTGTAAATATGTGATTTTTGCAGTAATATATGTATATATCTAATCTTACAAAAAATAATTGAATCCCCTATTTTGGAATTAATGTCATAATTTTTTTTTAGCATATATCTATTTTAGATTCTTTTACGTTATTTGCTTTAAATAAAAGGCCTTGCTAGCAACATCTCTTATATTAGTAAAATCAATATATGACGATATAAAGGAAAGGATGTATTTAGATGTTAAATTAGCAATTAGATTTAATAGGGCAATGAGTCTCGATTTCAAATTAAATATATACCTCCTCATCTAATTATTCCTTTCCAATTTTAAAACTATGATACAATGAGTATGTGTTTATTGATATTTTGTTATATTCATGGCATTTATTAATGTGTTAATTTTTAAAAGGATTTTTGAACTTTTCTATATCTTTATTTTCCTTTTCTACATGTCAATATTGATTGAGTATGGTGATTCACCCATCATAAATAACCCATTTACAATATTTTATATGGCTTCGGTTTTCACAATCCTTTGAATTTAGTTTTATATATTTTCTCTACCTTGGTTTTGATTTTGTTTTAGATTTCAAGTTTATAGTTTTTTCAAGTATTATATGGGGAATCACTTCAAGGAAACACAAGGATAATCACTACTCTTTTATTACAAATGGGGTTTTATTTATTTGAAAACATCTTTTTCAAGTTTCAAATCTTTTGCATTGACTAGTAACTATGGAGGAACACTAAGATGTATTTCATTATTATGATTCTCTTTTAAATAGAGGAAAGAATCCACCTCAACATTTCTCTTTGAATCCCACCCTTTATCCTAGACCATTTAAATCCTCTACATTGATAGAGGGAAAGCTTTTGGATTTAAACTTATAGAGGCATTGAAGGCATTCTGAAATACATTTCTGATAACAATATGGATCACAAAAGTCTGAAATCATTTATTATAGAGGATTACATATATTTCCTTTAAAAATTATAAGAGCATCTCTTCCACCACCTTGATCTCTTCACCCAATGATATATTACAATTCTAAACCAATCAAGTATAATGGGTAGAGTTTAAATACAAGAGAGTTGAAAGCATTATGTATAGTGTGAGAAGTGCAGGTAAACCCATTAAGGATATCGATGTTTGCTGATAATATGGCTATACTTGTATGGTAGTGAGACATCTTCGTCAAGGCTATGGTCACCCACAGGAAGCAAAGCAATGTTAGGAATAAGAGATAAAATTTATACCTAATAGATGTTTATTGATCATAAAACTCCATAATTGTACCTTTTCATTCAATAGTATGAGAAAAATATAAAATAAATCTCACTATTTTTTTATTCATTGCTTAAATATTAAGTAGATATTATCTACTCAAAACTATAAAAAAATTATATTATTTTATTTGTAATATGTGGGACCCATAAAATTTGGTGCAATGTTAAACGAATTTTATAAAACATATATTTTGGTTTTCAATCAACTTAAACCCCATTACATAATAACAAAGATAATTGCTTCAACCCATTGCATCGCCATTTGTTGAGACCTCAACAACTCCCTTTAATTTTTGGTAAAAATAAAAGGACCCCCGTGAAAATTTTAAAACGTTGTCTCTATTTGCATTTAATTTTGTTTGCTTTTATGATTGATTTCTCATTTATGAGGTTTCCATCATCTTCTACTCTTCAATAGCTTTCCAGTGATATGAAATTTTCCTCATTTCGATTTTTGGATGAAAAATAATGGTCGTATGAAGTTTTTCATTTTATCATGTTTTGGCGATGTGGCACGCTGACATAACATGTTGACTAAGCAAATTATGTGTTCCCTTGGTCCACGTGGTAGATAATAATTCTAAGTATGATGACATGGATATAAGTATGCTGACTCTTCATCATAGTGATCACTATCGTCATTTTTTTTTGTATCTGTCTCACATGCATATGCATCCTTGTTTTGATCAAAGACTTGTTTCCAACCTTCGTTTATCCTGACATTCTCTGGTCTATAAAGTGGAGTTTTACACAATCGTTTCAATGCCTTCATGACTTTATAAACACTTCTTCACCCAAAAACAAATATGCTTTTAAACATTAAACACCTTTTACTTGCCACAACCACTATACTAGATTCATTTATGTCACGAGGAAGTGCATTTTGAATTCAAGATGTGTCAACAGGTACATTAATTAGTATACCATTCAATGTGAATTGTGGTTTTCTAAAATACGTCCAAGTTTTTGGATTTGAAAAAATGGTAATCTTGGTGGTATTAGTCTTTCTTCCGATTCATAAAGTTATTTTATTATGGAAAATTGTCTATTATGCCTAATGTGCTCTAGAACTACAAATTTGATAATTTTGTCGTTGTCTTTTCTTTTTTTTGCGTTTTTTTGCATATACACTTACCTTTGGACACATTGTTCAATTTATTTTCTATGACATCTCTTTTAGACCAAGTTTGGTCGCATATTACACAATCATAAACATTAACATCTTCTATTTTCTTAAAATACTATTGTTTGACCACTGTTTCAATGTATAATCTAACATCTGTAACGATTCTTTATGTTTATTTGGAAATATCATATTTTGTGTTGATTTTGGTTGCTTCGATTGTTTTCTAATTAGACTTGTTTCATAGCATTGTTGTTTCTTATGTATTTTTTGAGTTGATGCAACGAGGAATGTGGCCTCTTGTTTACATTGATAGACTTTGTATTAAGTTCCATAGTACCTATTCGGTATTTCGACATGCAGTCTAGTTAACCAACCGTGCCACAACTTCCTTTTCCCTTGGAGCTCAGCTCTGCAAATTATTCGTTTCAAAGTGAGTGCCTGGCCCAACCCCGAGATTGACAAGAGAACTTGAAAGCTGGTACAATTCAACACATACCCCCTTCACCTTTTCACACCCATATCAGAAGGAAAAGTCCCCCAGCAATGGCCGAGAAAAGAAGTTCCCCAGTTGACTAGTGAGCAGCTGTCAAAGTGTATGATAAAAGCAGTCGAGTATCCAAACCAAGCTATGCCCGACTTACTTACAGTGGTAAACTATTGGAGCCGATACCTCCATTCATAAAGTGACCCATTCTATAGGACAGACTCGCTACGCTCTGCAACTATGGGTAGAAGGCGGATGGTGGGTGTCGGGGTAGTGTCGATCAATCCATCCCTCCTTCCTAGCGGTAGCGTCCATGGCCCTCCTTCTTCTTTTTTCTTCTTTGTTTTTGTCTTCTTACTGGCGGTACGTCCATCCATCGTCCTTAGCGGTAGCGTCCAGATCTTCATCTTTGTTGATGTTTTTAAAGCTAGAATTTAATGAATTGCATGGTTTTCTAACAATACATGTTTCGAAAACCTCCTTGTTTCTTATATGCTTTTTGAGTTGATGCAATAACAATCATGATCTCTTTTTTACATTGGTAAGCTTTGTATCAAGTTCTATGACATTTTCATCTATGCTCATGTTTTCAAACCCATTTGCATTATCCTCGCTATGTTTTTTATTGGATTCTTCTAAATATTTTTCTTCATTAACTACTTCAATACGACATGACATGTTTTTCTCTTATACAATTTCTTTCAGAGGTTCATAACGCAAATGACCTACACTCGTTCCAAATTGCATAACATGGAATATCGTTGTGCCTTTCTCGAATGCATGAAATTTGGCTACAACAACCAACGTATCAGTAGACCATTTGTATATAGTTATATTTAAGATCTATTATATCCAATCATAAACAAAAAGGCCAATGTCTATCTTCCCTTTTTCATATGGCATTGCTAATTGTATAATGTATCCTTGCCAATATACTATTCCATGGAATTGCATAATTTCACCTTCGTTCATGTATTTTTCTATGCAGTTTAATGCAAACAAATCATTATGCATGATTGCATTGAAAAAACTATGTGGAATTATGCCTCGTAAACAGGAAACATCATATTCATTCTCCTTCAATTAATATATTGTTTCAAAAAAGATTTCATTGTATATACTCTTGAACTTGAAAAATCTCTTAAACATATGTCTACTCATGATTTCCTGTATTTGCATTCATTTTATGTTGTTTTTCGTATGTTGTTATATTCATTATATGTTCATGATTTGTTCTTATTGAACATTTTTTCTTGCACATAAGTGGTTCAAAATCTTTGCAATTGGATTTTCATAATGGAACAATACGTCGTAACTTTCTTTGCATAAATTTGAATTAAAATGCAAATATATTTTCATTGTTGTCTTTGACCAAAGTCTTACAAGAAATTTTAGCCAATTCGATAACTAATGTATATAAACTCTGTCCCCCCAAAGTCCTCGTTCCTCTACAATAATAGAAGTTGAAGTTGATTTCTTCCTCCTTTCTAAGAAAACATTCAGGATATTTATACTACGCATATGTATCAATGCATCTATGTTCAATTCACGTTCATAAGATAATATCGCTTCAATGTTTCGTTCATTTAAACAATTTTTAAAATGTTCTATTTTTCCTTCACATAACTCTGTTGACGTGCATCTAAAATGCAATATAGTTTGCATAACATCGAATACACAATCTCCTACAACATATGAAAAATTGTTTAAATGAATTAGATTATGCTGCCTTAGAATTGTATATGTACAATCTCTTACAACAAACAAACGCTTCTTCATTAATGCTTTAGTAATCACGCTTTAGACATGTTCTAAATTTATGAACTATTGCTCCATGATAAGCACAAATATATTTGTCCTTGTTTTCTAATATAGCTTCTATGCATAATTCTTATGCTAACAAGCAAAATGCACAACACTTAGAACAATAATCTTCATTATCGATTCTGACAACTAGTAAGATGACAACTGAACAAAACACATACAAAATCACCTTGGGAAAAACCATTCCTAACAATCCCCCTTGAGAACTAATTGTATATGCATTGGCAACATGCATGTCAAAAAAATGAGTGATGGACACCTGTCTAATGCAACTACAGACACATTACTTGTTAAAATTACATTATAAAGACTTCATAAAACTTAGATCTTTTAATTTGTAATTTGCGTCAAAGAACAAGTGTGCACAATAACAACCACAATCTTTCTGCCGCAAAGTTTTGCACTTCCGCATGCATTCTCCCTCCACAAAGTTCTCCCACACACCTTCCTTCCACAAAATATTGGTTTTTAAACAATTGAAGCCACTTAATATTAATCACTTCAAACAATGTATTAACGAACAATTATTGTGCAGACTGTAGAGAAGCAAAGGAAGATGTGCGGAGTATGCATGCGCAAAAAAAGCTTCCTCGCATATCCAATTCGGTCATCAACGTCTTTACACTGATATAATTTAATGTTGCGGTGTGTGGAAATCTTTCACATATATTACTGATAATACATGTTTTTACCACATTAAGAATAACTGTTTCAATTGTGCACAACGCAGAGGCGTAGTCAACGTTTTCATTGTGCGGAATGCGAAAGTAGAATCAAAACTTTTATTATACGAAACACTTCTTTGCCTTCCCTTTTCTCCACACATCTCTTGTGCACACCTCCACACTTCGCACATGTGGACACAAAACAATGAATCTTAGAATTATAATGGAATGTCAAGATTTTGAGAATGCAAAGGTGCAAATTCATACATTGTACTAAACATAGTTAATAGTTATGCATTACAAGGAGACTTTATTTAATATTAGATATTAAGAGTTAAAACAATTATTCATATTATGTTAAAAGATTTAGCTTTTTTTATACATTGTATATGATGGCTAAGTAATTGAGGTAATGTATCTGGAGGTTCAAAATATCCTAAAAGAGAGTTTATGTTCCTTGATTTGGGCAACTCGCTTGAAACCGTTGGTTGTTTATTTCCATTGTGTGCGATCTTAACATTTATTTTACCAATATCAACTAACTTTAACACATTGAACACAAATCTACCAGCATAAACTATTAAGAGAGGCTCCAACAATACTCCCAACTCTTAAACGCATTCTCCTTGCACATATTTCTATTTATAGTTATCATTGATAGTCTCTTAGCTAATCTGATTAGTATTGCATAATAAGTATTCAAAAACATTGAACATAGTTTTGAAAACTGCACATCAAATTGTCAAATCATCTCTATATCAAATAAAACGCCTGTGAATTAAAGTTTATGTTCCCTTCTTCACGTATTAAATTCTCCTTCTGCAGAGTATAAAGAAGAAAACTATTCAATATAGTTCATGCTCTTTAACAAATTCCATCACACATTGTTTCTCCACACAACCTTTCTCCCGCACATCATTTCTCCTTCCTCCGCATATCACAAAATTAGTCTTTGTTGTCTAGAGATACGAAACATTACGAAACCTACTTCGAGGTTGTGCTATATCCGCATATTTTTCTCCACACTCCCTTATCTACTCACACATTCAAAGCTCCATGCACCTATTCTCTCACACAACAAAACCTGAAAAACTTTAAGTTGGAAAAAAGTTCAAAACGAAATAAGAGAAAAATGCACTAGCAATACCTCTCATAATGTCAATTTAAGTGTGAGTATCAAAGCACTTATTGATGAAACACCCCACCCCCCCAACCTATAATATTCCTAATAGAAATATGAAGCGATAATAGCCATGAAATTCTAAACATGCAACGCAAAATCAAAACATAAGCAGAAATACCAACACACCAACCATTTACACCAAATAAGTCGAGCCATATTATTAATCTTTATGGAATGGGTATAATGAGTTGGAATAAGTGCACCTAGGCTTACTAAAGAAAGATAAACAAGTCCCAGGTGAGAAAGAGTGATGCCCACGCACTACAAAATGTTTGTCCTCCAACCCCTATGTTGGCCAAGTAATTTTGTTGTTCTCGCTGGAATATAACTAGTGTTTCACCCCTCTATAATGCTCAAAAATTTCTTCAAAATTGGTTATACGCTCCCCTCAATAGACCGACAAAATCCCAAAAATCTTTCAGCCCAACTTTCCCGCTCCAAAGTTCTCAGAAAATAGGGCATAACTAGCACTCCTCCAACAAATACACACCACCAAAATGTGTTGTTGATTCAATCCACAAAATTCTCCCAAAGGCTCCCCTAACTTCTTGCAAATTCCTATTGTAATCTCTCTTATTTCTCCAACACCTAGTTCCCCTTTCCTTCAACCTCTATGCAGGCTATCCAGTGACCCTTTGTGCATGCCTAGAGATGTCCAAGTTTTCTCATAAAAAATCCCCCAAATACTAACCTGCAAAACACTACCAACTGTCATCAAAATCCTAAGGGAAAAGGGCCCTCAGAAACCCATAATCTATTATCCATTGAAGCTAGTTCTCCCAAGGGGTGTGAGTTCTTATTTTATACCCATTCTGCCCACATAATGCGTTGGAAAATTTTCATTACCTCCGAATCAACTCCCAAATTATGTGATAGACTCTCTTATGGATGACACTCATAGTCCATTGAAGGAAGAGGTGAGATTCTTTGTTGGAAGCCTCGTGTACTAAACAACACTATGTATACTTGGATTAGTGGCTCAAGCATACAAGAGTTCAATCATCAAATTAGAAAAAGTCCCAAAATGATGTCTTCTCCTCCTATTTATCTTTGAGCCCCTCCTCACTCCATGAAGACCCCATAATTCAACCCCTTTTGTTTTTATCTTCCCCCACAAGTGCAAATTTCTTTAAGGGGCATGTATTTTCCTTTAGATTGACGCCCATGTTCCACCTAGTTTTGATCTACCTCATTTTCCAGTCGAACTCCCGCTTTTTTTCCACAAAAATCGAGTGGGACCCTCTTAACCCACTTTTCCTAAGTTAAATATGCCAAAATATAAAAAATGTGCAAAATGTATTACTTGCATAAATTTTCTAAGTAAAAATATCACATTCCTTCCCACCAATATGTTGCTTTCCCTCAATAAATTTTAGTGATGGATGTTGAAGTACTTGTTCTCCTTCCCAAGTAACGTCCTCACTAGGTAGGTCCTCCACTTCACAAGAAACTCCGAGATGGTTTTGTTTCTGAGCTTCCTCTCCCTTACCTCCAACATAGCCACCATCACCAATACCAAATGCCCCTCATCATCTGGAGGTGGTAACTCAATGACTATTGTGACCTACTGCCCCAATGCCTTCTTCAAGAAAGAGAGATGGAATACATTGTGCACTTTTCTTCCTAGTGGGAGCTCTAACTCATATGTCACCTCTCCAACTCGTCTAGATACTTTGTAGGGCCCATAAAAACATGGCTTCAACTTCTTTTTTCCCTTATGCTTAAGTGTGGATTGTCTGTAGAGTTGGAGTCTCAAAAATAATAAGTCCCCCACTCAAAGTGTCTCTCTACTTTACCCCTGTTCGCATATAACTTATATTGGTTATGGGTTGTTTGCAAAATTTCCTTGATATCTCTAAGGATTTATTGGCTCTCTTAGATCCAGTCTTTGGCCCTTCGGGCCCTGCTGTCTCCAAAAACCATGTCAGCAAAAGTCATGGCATCATAACCATACAAAGCAAGAAATGGGGATGTTGGCCCTCAATTTTGGTCATCTTTGCCTATCCTAAATCCATTTATTTACTACCATATTCCATCCTATTTCACCTATGTATGCCTCATTTTAGTCATATTTTGCATATTCCAATGACTAAATTAAGTTTTTCAATTTTTTGAATTTTTTGTAAAAATTGGGTTTTAAGAGGAAATTTGGACTGCATTAAAAATTCTCGTAATAGTTTCATGGAAGTCATATTTTTAGGACACATGGGCGAGGTCTGAGTGCATATTTGGAAATCTTGGGAACCACGGATGAAGAAACACCTATTGGTTCAGTCAAACTGAGCAAAAATAGGTTCGGTCAATGCTAGTCAAACTTAACTTGTCATTCAGGAATTCCTAGTAAAAAGGAGCAGATTTATTATTTTGTGGGATTTTTCCTTATTTTGTGAACCAGACTTGATGATTTCGACATGTCTGGATGGATTAGGATTGATAAGGTTGTTAGAGCCATTATAGCAAAGTTTTTTTATGATCTACTTATTTAAACAGAGTTTATGGACTGTTCAAAAAAGTGTAATTTTGTATTAAGATTATTGGAGACTTTAGAGATAATTTGAAGAATCATTTCTACTATTCTATTTATTGTTCATGTTGTCAATGCTTTATTAATTTAGCAGTAGCTGAAGAGTTCTTCAGGTGTACAAGGCAAGGTTGGAGGGCCCCCATACCAAGCTAAGTACACTTTGGTTAAATTTTGTATAAATTAGCATAGTTTTGATTCAATATTTCTTTTTTTAGTTTTATGATTCTGTTACTTAGATGTGTTATGATTTTTGTATGATTTTTGGATGATTTTGGTTTAAAATATAATTTGCGTACGAAAGGAAAACCAAGGATGTAAGTTAAATTCTCTTTCTATCAAATTATGAATCACAACTAAAAATCATCCTTTTGCATTTCTTGAATTCCAGTTTATGATTTGATGTAATGCTAATGTTGTTGGAGTAGAAATGTGAGGAAGGAAAACCAGGACATCCTAAGTTAGGAGCCTCTTCTCTTGCTTTCTACACATAAAAAATTGTTGCTCTTTAGTTTCTCTTCTTAAGGACAATAATGTGGGAAAGGACAACCAGGACCTCCTAAGTTAGGAGCCTCTTGCTTCACTTACTACATCTTGAATCAGAGATTTTTTTAGTTTCTTTAAACTTAGAACTTATTTGTAATATGCATTTCCCTTAACCTTTGAGCCTTGCCTTCCGAAATTGGCTTTACTTGAAATCCATATACTTTGGACGTGCTTCCAAGTCTACAAACCTGGATTGACAAGTAAAACACTTGCGTTAGTTTACTTAGTAATTTGACCTGACAGGGGACATACCTATAGACATGTGGTGGGTGGTGTTGTAATAATACTCTCCCCGATGAAGCCACTTCACCCATGCACATTATTTCCCAGTGACATAATTGCATATGTACCCTTCCAGCTATTTGTTCACTATCTCGGTCTAATCATCTATTTGTGGGTGGTAGCTAGTACTAGGTGTGATCCCAGTCCCCATAAGGCGGAACAACTCCTGCCAAAATCCTCCCATGAACCTGCTACCTTGGTCGCTAACTATGGTCTTGGGAAGACCATGTAGCGGGAACACCTCCCTGGAAAACAACTCAGCCACCTGTGAGGCTGAGTACCGAGAAGGTATGGCAAAGAAGTGGGCGTACTTGGTCAACTTGTCAACCACTAAATAAATGTAATCCCACCCTTGCACTGTTGGAAATCCCATGATAAAGTCCATAAACACGCTTTCCCACTTCCATTAGGAATTGGGAGGGGCTGAAGTAATCTAGCCAGGTGTGTCATCTCCCCCTTATTCCTCTGGCGAGTATCACACTCACGAACATACCTCAATAAGTCCTCCTTGAGGCCCTTCCAGGTGAAACACTCTTTGATGGTCTTGTAAGTCTTGGTGAACCCCTAATGTCCTACTAGAGGGTGATCATGTGAAACCTCCATAATCTTCTCACGCAATTGGGAGCCAGGTACCAAGTACATATGATCTTTGTAATAGATCACCTCGTTCATCACTTTGTACCTGTCATCGCCTGCCATTCCATCTAGGATCTCACATGCACGCTAATCGTTGGAATATTCAACCAACAGTATGGCCCTCCAGTCCTGATCAATGCTCATGAGAGAGAGAGAGAGAGAGAGAGAGAGAGAGAAAGAGAGAGAGAGTCACATGCCTACTAGACAATGCATCTCCTACCATTTTTTGTTGACCCTGAACATACTCAATGTTAAAATCATATGCATGTAATTTGTTGACCCACTTATGTTGCATCTCATTCAGTCCTTTCTACTCCAAAAGGAACTAAAGGCTCTTGTGGTCAGTCTTAACCTTGAACCTGTTTCCCACCATATATTGTTGAAACTTGGTCAACGCATGCATGATGGCTACCATCTCCTTGCCATATATAGAGTACAATATCGCATGCTTATTCTAATTCTTGCTCTCAAATGCAATGGGATACCCATTCTGCATTAGAACTACCCCAAGTCCCTCTTTAGAGGGATCACACTCCAACACAAAAGGCTGTCAGAAATTTGGTAAAGCCAATACCGAGCAACTACTGATCACCTCCTTAAGGTTCTCAAAAGCCTCCTGCACCCCGTCAGACCACTCAAATTCCCCCTTCTTTGTCAGATCAATAAGGGGTGCTACCAACTGTGAGAATCCCCTCACAAATCTCCTATAATAAGTACACATGCCCAGGAATCCCCTCAACTCCATCACATTCCTGGGTGTAGGCCAATTTAGGATGACCCAGATCTTCCCTTGGTGTACTCACAGTCCATCCTCCTTGGTGATATGGCCAAGGTATAACATCTCTGTCAGCCCAAACTCACATTTGGACACCTTCGCATATAATTGTTGCTCATATAAGATGTGTAGTACCTCCTCCACATGTCATAAGTGCTCTTTCCACATCCTGCTATAGGTCAAGATGTCGTCAAAGAAAACCAAGGCATATTTATGCAACTGCTTGTGAAACACACAGTTCATGCAAGACTAGAAGGTAGTTGGTGCGTTGGTTAGCCCAAAGGGCATCACCAAAAGCTCGAAGTGTCCACAGTGAACTCTAAAGGTTTCCTTGGGGATATCCTTCTCCCTCACTCGAATTTGATGGTACCTCGAACACAAGTCTATCTTGGTGAACAATTTCTCCCTTCTACGCTCATCCATTAGCTCATCTATACGCAAAATTAGGTACCGATTCTTCAGGATCCTCTTGCTCAGAGTTATATAATCAATACACATACGGAGAGCCTTGCCCTTCTTTTTCACTAACACCATTATAGAAGCAAAAGGAATAGAACTGGGCATGATGTGCCCCAATATCAATAGCTCATATATATCTCACTCAATCTCATCCTGGTAGGCCTTAGGATGTTTGTATGATATAGTGATAATTGCATGTATGCCCTCCTCAAGCCAAATCGTGTGCTTAAACCCACAATCTAGTTGGCGACCTGAGGGAATGTCTCCAACAACTACTATGCATATATTCAAAATCAAGTCAATATTAAGATGGGGTGGATGTGGCTAAGCCCCTACCTCCAGGATCCTAATCTCCACTACCCACTCTATATATCCATGTCACAAGTATGCCTCCATCTTATGCGTTAATACTATATGGGGAGGATAAGAGTGCATGCCCCTCAATAACACTAACTTCCCATCTGACCCTGTGAACTCCATATTCAACTATGGTCACACACCCCAAGGAGTAGAGCCACTGGACATCCATCACCATGTTGTTGTCGGGTACAACAACCACAAAGAAGTGGTCTGTCATCAAATAGTTCCCCATAGTCATTTTCATGCTAGGTGTTATCTCAAAATTAGACCCTAATAGGCTGCTATGATCAGGTAGATTTCAAGTAACTATTTCAAACCAACTTTAGGCTGAGGCTTAGCCTCCCCAACCTGAGAGGTCTCTCTCAAAGAATTAATGATTTTTTATTATAAGTAAGATGGCTAACTCTTGTGAAACAAATGTAAAATGTGAGTGGTTGAAACACAATTAGAAAGTATCCATTAGGCTTATGGAGTTAGATATGCTTCAGTATTGATAGTAGATTTAGCTTTGCATAGAAGTCAGGGCATTCAGAATCCAACATAGGTAGAACATATCAAACACATAGGGGACCAACACAGTTTACAAATGCATGCAGGAAATTAGAGCACTGTAAGTGAATTCTAAGTGATCACACATTCATAACACTGTAAATAATAGAAATAAGAAAACACAATACATTCCGAACATCAAATTCTTTATGATTCCTGAGAAGCAAGGCCAATACTGTATTACTAGAAAACATAGTCTGTACATGAAGCCAAATATGAGAGCTTTTCTTAATAATTTTACAACCCTTTGTACATCAGCTCTTCTGCTATATATAGAGTTATGAGATTCCTCCTCCAGCATGAGGGGAACTCGAATTCTGCTTGCTATGACACCTATTCAAACTTTAACTAATTATTAAATGCAACAGACTGCTAACTATACGTTTTAGAAACTTAAGACAATTAGGAGTCTAACTCCACATCATGCTGGTAATAGCATTAATTATAATCAAATCTCATTCTCTAACAAGTGGTCTCCTTCAATTTAGGTGTGGTGGATATTTGAAGCTCCTTACTGGTCCTTAATGTCTTATCCCTTTACTGCTGCTGAGAAGTAGGAAACTGCCCCTGTTTTTCTGCCTTTGGTGTCCTCCAAGATATTCGGAACTAATTAACCATGTTGATCTTCTTTAATTACCCAACAATCTATTGGAGTGCCACGTTCTTTATGTGTTGTAAGCCTTTCCCATATTCATGTGTGATGACAAAACCTCTTCAAAGCTGATTGAAAAGTCATTTACAACACTAGCGGTGATCATTTGTATAACAAAAAGTTTAAAGTTCATATAACTTCCTTCCGCTTGTTTTGCCCTGGCTGATTGCTTGCACATTGTGAATGGTCCCTTTCTGAAACTCCCTTTCCAAAAAAATTTCCCTCGGTCGTTCAAAATTGGTTGATGGAGTTAATTATGCAGCTACAGCAGTTTCATAGCGCACTACGAAACTGCTGTGCATTAGGCATCATCTACAGTAGTTTTGTAGCACACTACCAAACTGCTGTGTAATCACAAAAACACAGCTTTGAACCCAAATTTTAATGTCTTGCGCTTCTTCATACTAAGATATCCTTTGCAGCTGCTCTGAATCTATTAATAAATGAATACAATAAACCATCAAAATTTTGGGACTCCTTCTTACCTACTAAGGAAACCTTTCTTGCTGGCTTAGCTAGATCCTCAAATCTTCAATTTGCCTTTTCACAACTCTGATCCCAACTCTTAGTTTCATATTAACTTTTCTGATGAATGCTGCTTCCTTTAATGCAGGAACTGTCCAGGTATAGTATTGGGTATTACAGTCGACCACCTTGGGTATTTGAAATGTTTTGTCTTCCCACAGAGCTTGCATTTTGTCAAAATGAGCTTCCTTGATTGCATGCTCCCTAGAGGCTTTCTTCAATCTAGAAATTTCAAGATTTGTTAACCTCAACTTATTTTTCAATTCTTTAGCACTATATTCCTCTTGCATGATAATTGCCTTTCCTCTCTTCTTTATGCAGCTGTGATGATGTTTCTAATGAAGTCAAAGGTCTGTCATGAGTTTTTACGATCTCCTCTATTTCACTTCCTTCTGGCAGCATCTCCTGTATCTGTTTGAAATTCCTCGTCATGGGTCTTCTTGGCTTAAAGACAAATTCAGCAACCTGGTCATCAAACTTGAGCTTTTTCGAGGCTTTGATTCTTTTAGTCTTGTCTTTACCTGATTCCATCAAATCTGCTTGAACCATGGGAGATTCTTCGAGGTCGAGGGCCATGGTTGGGTCTAGTTCAAGGTCTAGGTTCTAGGGCTGTGCTTCCGTCGAGTAGGTCTGGGTGCTATGGTTTTTCATTCGGGTTTAGGTATAAGTTCGTTGGTGTAACAATATCAATGGCTTGTAGTAAGTCATTCAAGTTTCCCTTTGAAACAGGGCTTTCCTCAACAACCACCGTCTTGCCCTTTTCCTTAGCTAATTGACTCCTGGTCATTCTTCTCTGGACTACTTCTCTTGTAGATGATTCACATATACCTTCTTTGATATGGGTTTTCTCTTTTAGGGATTGTTGGGGTGTGTCTTGGATAACCATTAATCTGGCGGGCTCCCTTACTTGTTTCCTAGCTTTCAATTTTGTGAATCTCTTGGATCTTGTTTTTGTATGATGACCAGTTGTTGGTCGAGAATTTTTTACCGCTTGAGGACTGAGGTCGGTTTCATTTTTGAAGCCAGACATAAACATGAACGTGGGCCAGTCCCTACCTACTCTCTGGAGTTCATGCAGAATGATCAACTTAACTAAGCCGTGGTGAAACAATGAAGTCTCACAGGCTTCTTTCCTTAGTTGCACCTTGTCACACATTTTGCTTAGGCTACGAAATAAGTAGAAAGGTAAATTAAGAGATATCTTGCCTGTGAAATGCAGCAGAAGCTTGAAATGATATGAATACACCTTATTATATCTCCCTTCACAGGTAAGGTACCTCTGTATGCATGTAAGCAAATTGGCGTATGAGTCCTTGACATAATAATCTAGGCACAGACTTGTTTAAATCTGAGTCAATGAACTCCGGCTTCAAAAATTCTTTGCAAGGGGTCATATCAAATTTGAAATTTTTAAACCAACTTTCTTGTCCCCTTGGAATCTCAGTAACTGTGGATATTACCTCTGATGAGATTTGCAATTCAAGCATCCCAACCTTTGAATTCAGTCCTGTTAAATTCAAGGCAAATTCTTTGGTGATTTGTGCATGACCCCCTGTTACACAGTAATTTGTCACCGTTGGCCACTGTCCTTGTCGCACCCCCACTGTCACACATTGGAGGACACATTTACGGACCTGTGACCAGTGACATAACTTGAAAACACTTGCATTGAGGCATCCTGAGTATGAAGTTCAATAACCCTGAAGACACCCTCTGAAGATTAACCTTGGAAAATGCCTTTTTCCCATTAGCGCGGGTCCACAGTGTATTACCCCGCGCCAATGACTCAGTCCTTACAAAGAGGGGGCGCCCATAAGCGCTCTGTCCCAGAGCACAGCCCGCGCCACACAATTTGGGCATGATTTTTGGCCAGCGCATGATAGAATGCTTTTTCCCTTGTGACTCACTCAGTTCCTTGAAGGAAAAAGCCCATAAAAGCATCCGGGTTTCGGCTTTTCTATCCAAGGCAATGCTATTATGAGACATTACCAAAACTCAGAATGTGTCCACATACAATGCATATCTCCTCTCCCTTTATCTATAAAAGCCTGTCTCCCCATAATGAACAGGCTAGTTTTTGGAGGCTAAAACAAAAGAGCAAACAAGCTAGTGTGAGAGAGATACTTTTTGAGCTAAAAGTTGAAAGTAAGGTTATGCTGCCGGATTGTTGAGAGAGAAAGTGACTTCGCAAGACGTGTCAGACTGACTGCCCACCCAGCTAGAGGAGTTTACAGTGTCAAGCCTTAAGTGGTTGTAATTTCTTCTCTCATTTCTATTTAATGCAAAGCGACTGTCATTATGGTTTCATTCATGTGTTACGTCGGTGATATGTGAATTGTATCTTGCTTGACTGGTACATAGCTGTATGTTTTTTGGATTTTATGCTTGTTGTGGGTT
>APFE030284308.1:69232-86095 GCA_000404065.3 Pinus taeda
AATGAAAAATCAAGCTGGTAGTCCCAGTTTTGGGATCCAGTGGGAAATCTCTGTGTATATGTGTTTTATGTGTTATGCTCTCGCATTTTTATTTTTCCTGTGATTTAGAATTCGTATGCAGGTAATTTTTGTACAGGGTTAAAACCTACAGCGATCATTCTACAACTTCCCTTGTGTCTTTATGAATTGTAGAGCCTGATGGTTTGTGTGGATGATTGTTTCCTTCCCCATAATGTAATGCTTCCATTGATGGCAAACCTGAACAATGGAATACATTTCTTTGTCGTAAGTGGGGCACTTTCATACTGTGTCTGAAAGTGTCTCACTGCGGTAAGCCACTGGATGCCCATGTTGAGTAAGAACCACACTAATAACATAGTCAAAGGCATCTGTCTCAATCTCAAATGGTTGTTACAAGTCTGGTAATGTGAGCACTGGTGCAGAAAAGAGGTGATTCTTCAACTTGGAGAACTATTACTATTGGGTTTCCGACCAAAAGAACATTTTTTTTTCGCTCCGCCCTTGGTGACTTGACTTAAAGGCCAAGTGATATGAGAGAACCCCAACATGAACCTATGGTAGAAATTGGTAAGACCCAAAAAGTTGCGGAGCTCTGTTAGAGTGGTTGGGGCTGGCCAATCTTGAATGCTTGTATCATGGATGGGTCCACATGTATACCCTGCTCATCAATGATGTACCCCAGATAGTAAACCTGGGTCAGACCAAAGGTGCATTTCTCCAATCTAGCACACAACTTGTGTTGTCAAAGGGTTTGAAGGACCTATCAAATATGGTGGAGGTGATCTCCCCAACTCTGGCTGAAGATCAAGATGTCATCTAAATACACCACCACAAATGCATTGGTGAAGGGCTGCAAGATGTCGTCCATCAGTCTCATGAAGGTTGCAGGGGCATTCGTCAATCTGAACGTATGACCAACCATTCGAAAAGGCTCTCCTTGGATTTGAAGGCAGTCTTCCACACATCAAAAGGTTTGATAGGCACTTGGTGATAACCTGACTTCAAGTCAATCTTGCTGAAATATTTGGCCCCTTTGAGCTAGTCCAGAAGGTCATCAATCCACTGGATTGGGTACCTATTCTAGAGAGTGATCCTGTTCAAGGCCCGATAGTCAATACATAGCCTCCAGGTCCCATCCTTCTTCTGTACCAATACAATCGAGCTCCCACAGGGTGATGAGCTTGACCCGATGTGCCCTTTTTGCAGTAGCTCCTGAATTTGCCTATTGATCTCATCGTTCTCCAGAACAAAGCATCGATAGATCAGTCCATTGGGCAACAACGCTCTCGGGGTCAGATCGATGGATTGCTTGACCTGATAATGCAAAGGTACCCTTGTGGGTGAGGCGAAAATATCCTTGTACTTCTCCACGACCTTGTCCATTTGTTGTTGCTGTGTAGAGGAGCCCTGCCTAGAAGTCGTGGCTATAACCTTCTTCTTTCCTTCGGGATGAATCATAAGGAAAACAAATTTCCTGGTTCGGGAAACGATCTTATTGCATTGTTTGCAGTGATTAAAGAGATGGCGGTAGGCTTTTCACTCTCACTATCAACAATGAACTATAGCGGAGAACCCTTCACCCACATCTATGAGTGGAAGAGGCATTCCCCCTCCTCTAGATCTTCAGGCTCAATTTTTTGGATCTTTTTAATGGCCACAGTGGCACTGGACTTCGCATCAATGATCTACTTCCCTTTGTAAGTCCCCTTATCGGGTTCTGATTCAAAATTAGAACCTATGTCTGATTCAGAAGCCTTCAACTTGGCCACCAGTGACTGCTTGGCTCAACACTCACCTGTATTGTGAGTGGAGATCTTATGGAACTCACACCATTTTCTCATGTCCTTCTTCATCTTCGTGGCATTTTTCTTTTCTTACTGATGCGGCGGGCTGTCCTCGGTAGCCCCGTCTTGGCTTGGTCCCTTGTTTTGTGGTTTGGGGGCACCTTTTCCTTGCTTTGGATTCACAGATCCAAAGTGTCACTTCTTCTATTTAAACTTCCACTTAATCTTTACAATGTATCGATACGCCACACCGAGCGAGGAAATGTCCAAGAACTCCATCTCGTCTCAAATGTATTTGTGTAGACAACCACAGTACTTGAGCACCAAATGTCGCTCAGTATCCTTTATACCCATCTTTGTGCGAAGGGTATGGAAAGTATTTGTGAACTCTGCACATCTTGGTCCCTTCCCTGCCATAGCGCGGTCCACTTTATGTATTATCTTCATAGTTACCGCCAGGGTAATATTGTTCCTTCACGGTGTTTCAGAAAGAATTCCAAGTGGGTGCAACTAAAAACAACGAGGGTTCACTCTCGTCCTTTTGTTCACAGTAAGTTTCCCACCATTCCTTGACATGTGGGGTGGCTTTGAGAAGTGCAAGCGTAATATTTTCCTGATTAGAAAAGTCATGAACTAAAAAATATCCTTCCAATAGATTTAACCATTTATCTACGACCTTTGCATCTATCAGGCCTTCGAATATGGGAATATCGAAGTTAACTTGTACCTTAAAAGGAGTGGTGCCTCAAGAGTGCCTGTTGGATGAAGATGCATCGTCTGTGGGTAGCCATCGAAAGATCTGGGCAAGTTTATCCATCATCGCATCCCTCTGTCGCTTGAGGGCTTCCTCAAGCAACATTTTGAAAGGATCTCTTGCCCCCTTGTCTTTCTTTTCTTCTGCCATGGGAGGTCGTCGAGTTTTGCAAGGCTGATCCTATAATGGTTCAACCAGATTGAGCCCTAACTCCTTATACACTGACCTCATTGGGGACATGCAAATAAAACAAAGAAAGAGTAGACCGCTTTGATACCACTGATCCGAACTTAAACACGAATGCAACAACTTACATATATAATCATAATATCAGAGATGCAACAGAAAAACACTTCATTTCATTAATAGAAAAATATTGAACTATGCTTACAAACATAATGGAAATAGGATAGCTTGGGCGATGGTAGCTTATCCCTGAGAAGAGTGTGGCGACTACATGCCTCTGAACTAAGTTACAATAAGGCTCAAGGGCCTTTTTATTATTGAACAATAAGAGAAAACCCTAAACAACCAAAACCCTAGCCCAAAGAGATGTAACACTAAGAGTTTATGGGCCCA
The DNA here is from genome assembly GCA_000404065.3 of Pinus taeda. Classification (NCBI taxonomy): domain Eukaryota; kingdom Viridiplantae; phylum Streptophyta; class Pinopsida; order Pinales; family Pinaceae; genus Pinus; species Pinus taeda. The sequence continues at coordinate 72,371 of APFE030284308.1, forward strand.
GTTGGGGTTAGTTGGGCAACCAACTTCCCGGGGTTGTAACTTGGTCATATTATCTTCATTTGATGCATATGATACCTTGTTGGAAAGATCTCTCCGAGGAAATGGCTCTGAAAGTTCAGGACCCGAAAAACTGCCAAAAGTAGTAAATTGTGCTACAATTAAGGAAACTGATGAAAATGACTGGGGAGTCTAGGTGGAATAGGTGGGTGGCCACCAATATCCACCTGGACCATTTGGTTGATGAGAACTTTCAACTTGCAACCACATTGTCCTCTCATCAATATTTTTACCATGTCAGCCATATCAATAAAAGTCTTTTTGAATTCTCTCTCCGCTAAAGAAAGACCATCATCTTCTTCACCTGCCATGGTTTGAGAAGGATCACTAGTAGAATTCAATCCTAAAAAACTTATATGAAAACTTGCATTCCCTCAAAAACCTTCACACAACCAAGAGCTCTTATACCATATTTGATCCAAAAATGAAATGAAGGTATTATTGAACAAATTCCAAGTTAGTTTATTTATTCTTATGCAACGGATAGACATTGCAAAAGCACATAAACTTGATAAACATTGGCAGCAAAAGAAAATAATGGAGACTAAAAATAGAAAGAAAGAAAGACAAGCTGATAATGGAGTTCACCCGTCCTGGGCTACGTCTTTGAGTCCAATTCTAGTGTGACCGCTTCATTAAGATGCACAAATTCTTAATTAAATCTATTTACAAGCTCCAACTCATAAAAATAATGCCTCCAATGTGTTCAGAAGGCCCAAAAACCCCTGTTTATGCTTTTGAAATACTCAATTTGGCCTCCAAATGACCAAATTAGGCCAAAACTACTATTTGCCTACAACTTAAAAGAAATTTGTTCTACAAACTATTCAACCAAACTCACACAGTCGGACTAGTTGAAAGCGTTGTTTATATAATGGAGATCGAAGTTTCAATCCTTAATAGGTGTGATTTGTTGAGTGATAAAAGTTTTTTTATTTTTTTAAGGAATCAAATATATTAGAACCCTTTGTTGCATTGTGTTGATGCCACTGTGAACGATATAACCTTGGGGTATGGCAGAGCCGCCACGGAGCTGGCAGGCTCCCGCCATATCCCTTCCCCCAATCCTAGAGTCGATAAACAATAAATAAAGATATGCTTTCATCATATCACAAGAGTTAGTGTCGTTTGAATAGAGAAGTGTAAGTTGGTAGGCCAAGATTTTGATCCTCATGGAGTTCAACAAACAAATTTTTGACCTATAAAATTAAGCTATGTGGTCTCTCTTGAGTGGGCCATGTGACACCACAGGATTGACCCATAATCAACCAACCAAAAGCCAACAATTGTCGACCTCTGTAAACGCCACATGTTGAACTCTTATTGGTCTTCGTGATGGCCTCTGTCAAATTGTCACATGTCCTTTGATTGATTGCTCACAGTTGGCCGAATGTTGACCTTTTACCTTTGAATTTTTGCCTTGTTTGGATTTGAAAAATTGACCTTGCATAACTTTTGCATACGATGTATGTTTTCGCCCATTCAAGTTGAGGTGGAATCAGAGAGAAGAGCACTACACATTGACCCCAATTTCAACTACATCTGAGAACTTTGATTTTTGAGCATTTTCTATTACTTTGAGTATCTTTTAGATCCTACATATCAGTACCGACCCAGTCATCCAACTAAAGTCAGCTCCACATCATCCTATGACTTGCCCAGTCAACAGGCCAGTCAACTTTGCAAGTTGACTTTTTAGTTGTTTGCCAAAAACTACAAAACATGATAACTTTCACATATGGTGTCAGATTGACGTGATTCAAGCGTCATTGGAATTAGAACGATGAGATCTATGATTTGGCACTAGTTTAAAACAATTTTTGACATTTTGATTTTTTAGCATATTTTTTATTCCATGGATCGTTCCTCCCCACCGGAAGCTTTTGGACCACCAAAAGTTTGTTTTTACTCAACAAGTAAGTGAGGGTACAACTCCCTCACTTTCCTGATCTCAATCCACCTTGATTTACTTGGATTGGAACCTTTGAGCCCCACTCAAAGATACTTCACATTGCCTCCACATGAAGTCCTTATTCTCTTGTTAATAATTGAGTCTTCCTACAACTCATCTAAATATTTAGGAGCATAATCTTCAATAGATGGAATCTGAACATTCTCTTCATGATCATTAATCATTAGAGGCTCAACAATCTCAAGTTTTCCATATTCACATAGAATAAATTTGCATATAAGTTGGCAAATCTAATCGGAAAGTGTTGTTACCAATCTTTTCCAATATTTTTAAAGGACCATATCTAATTTACTTGAGTTTTTTACCTTCACCTTGAAGTTTTTCCTTGCTAATATACAACCAAACTTGATCTCCCACTTAGGAATCATGATTAACTTGATGCTTGTCATGCCTTGCTTTGCTTTTCTCAAGCTCCTCTTGTACTCTTTGATGCACTAATTGAATTTGTTCAATGAAATGCTTGGCTTTGTCCACATCGTTATGTTCATCTATTGCAATATATTTATCAAATATGAAATCCGAAGGGGACTTTGGAAAATAACCCAAACAAGCTTCAAATGGAGATACTTGTGTAGGTGCGTGCTTAGACACGATTGTAGGCATGTTAGATGTAATGCAAATGCTTATCCCAAAGATTAGGATGCTTACCACAATATCCACGAAGGACATGCATTTTTTACAATATGTAATAAATTCAACTCTCAAATTCTCATACAAATTGACTCAACAACAAGCCGGAATAGCATAAAATGCAAAAGAAAACATTGTTGCATATAAATGATTTATTCATAACGTCACTTTTACAAAATACCCAACCGTGGGGATATGAAACACGTGGAATACAAAAGAAATGCAATGTTTAACTAGACAAATAGTCCAACCATTTCTTACCCAACCAAGCTAGGGAGTTTTCTTTCTGCATTTCGCTTTTTTCTAGAGCTGCTTTAGGGAAGGTTACAATGTGCTACCACTTTCATCTGACTTTTCATCCTCAGGTGATTGCATAGTCGGTTTTTCCTTCTTTAGATGAAGATGTGGTTGCAACTTCCAACATTTCTCGATCCAATTCCCACTTATATTGCAATGAGTACAAAAGTTTTTGTGAGAATTTCTTGGCAAAAATGTCTTTGAACTTGGAAGAGGATATTCCTTCCATGTCTCACTTCTAATCGACATATTCACTTTTTTGACCAATGCTTTCCTTTTTTGGCACTTGCCTACTCAATGGTTAGGTGCATGACAAAAAGTGCAAGGAAGCACATTCCACAAAATTTTATTCAAAACATCATAGAAGTCTTTTGAATAATCAAGGCGTTACACCTTTTATGACTGTCCTTTTAGATTATGAATTTGGTGAGGAGAACTTGATTGACAAGGAGAACTTGAATTAGTTCTTCCTTTGAAGCACTCATCTCTCTTTGGAGATGTTTTTCCATCAACGTCATCATCATGATATGGCACCCCTTCAACTTGCAAGAGTTATTTCTTCACGAATTTCACACTTGAAGAATTCCTTGACTTTGTAGTTTTGGAGCATTCTCCAACTTCTTCTTGAACATATACCATTCCTTAATGTCAAGGTTGTGTTCTAACCTCGATAGGATTAATGATACCGTGACTATGAATTCCAAGACCCATACCATTCTATCCCATTTTGGTCAACAATTTCATACCAATACCCTTGGTATGTTTCTCAAATGATGCAAACGAGGCATTATCATTGTTAAGAGAATGGATTGATCTTTTACCTCCTTTTTTGCTTCCGACTCTCGATCCTCTTCCTAAAGCTTAGCCATCTCCTCCCTCTTCTCTTTAATAGATGAAGTAGTAGATGAATATTCAAGAAAAACACTTTTGTCATTTAACATATAAGCAATGGTTTTCAACTAACAAAGGGTACAAACATCAATCATCCCACCAACACAAACTTGTTGAGTCTTGGGAGAAGCTTCGGTAGCTGAACATTCCCTAATTTTCTCTTCAATGACATCCTACAACATCAGGCACAACTTATTCTTCTCATTCTCTACTGCTTCTAGCAATATTCTTAGTTCCATGTTCTCCACTTGAAGAGAGGAATTCATCTCTTCCAGTTCTAGGAGCCTTGCATGCTGCAAAATTTCGCTCATGCTTGCAATCTATTCAAAGCTTGCTATGATACTAGTGATCTAAAATTTGATCGTCCTTTGACACTTTGCAAGTTTTGATAAATTTGGGTCTTCAAACGGTCACTTAGAATAGTTATGTTTTAAATGAACTTAAATATGAAACAAAATCATATGAAACCAAAACATGATAAGCATGAAGAAGAGAACAACCAAGTGATAACGAATTTCGTCTAGTGTAGACTGTGTCTTCGGGCCCTGATCCAATGACTATGCCACTTTATTGATCTCAACAACAAAAAGAGTTCATTACAAATCTTTGACTCAAAAGGTAAACCTCTTTCTGGGGTGGCACTATTTCTCCTTCAAAGAACTCTCACTCACAATTTGAATCTATTTAGCAAAGAAATGATGGAACTAAAAGGAAAAGGACTCTCTCATTGAATGTGGCAATAGGTCCTCGTACTCATTCTGAGATTAAAAATAAATAAATAAATAAAAATAAAAATAAATAAATAAAATAAAAAATAAAAATTTCAACTACTTCATAATGAAGTGTTAAAATGGTCCTTCTCCATAGTCACACTGAGAATACACTGAAAAACTCACTGCTCTAATGAAGAAACAAATGTTGCAGATGTGTCCAGAAGGCTCGAAAGCCCATGTGTAGGCTCTTCTTGGGCTAAAAAAGGCTTAAAAATGGCAAGATAGACCTCCTTGTTCCTTTCTCTGCTATATGTTTTGAAAATTCACAAAATTGGCAAAACCAGAAACAAATCCTTACTTTGACATAACTTCCAAGTGACAATTTCATGTGAGAACGACGTTGATTCCGCTGCAAATGGTGCAATTTATTGGGTACTTAGTTGGGCAGCCACGACCCAACTTCCACCACTTTTTTCGATCATGTGGCAATCCATATGGATAAGTGCATGGGCCAAAGGCCACACACCCACCGACTTTGCCGCTCCTGGTCATATGCAGGCCATGTGGCTGTGGGCTAGGCGCCATATGTTGGCCCTACTCCGTAACCTCCACTGGTGGTTGTATTTCGTTAAATGGAATCAGAGGCTGGATGCCTCTACCTTCGCCACAATTTTGTGATATTAATGGGACTAGGGCCAGGGCTTATTTCCTACCCCATCCACCTTGCCATTGGTTATGTGATGTACCATGTAATCAGGGGTCAGGGACCCCCCCCCCCCCTCCCTCTCCACCCTTCCCACCCAAACCATAGAACCATATTACTTTAACATAAATTGTCAACTGTTATATACCAAGACATATGTGCGCGTTCCAACGGTAAGACATGTGCTTTGATTGCTAGAGGTCATGGGTTTGACCCCCACCAGGGTTAGTCGGATCCTTAACCAATTTTGCACTAGTCTTGAGGCCCACGTGGTGCCCTCCCATTGGGCCACGTGGTGCCTCCTGATTAGACGAACCAAAACCAAACAATCAATAAGAATTTGCTAACCCAACCTATACGACCTGCCACGTGTCAGTCGAGATTGGCCCGTCTGACCACCGTACTTGCCTAGTCATCCTTATGACATCATCTCCACGTCATCATACGATCTACCAAATTAGCAACCCAATCAACCTGCAAGTTGACTTTTATATGTTTGCTAAAAACTTCAAAACGTGATAACTTTCATATACGGTGTCGGATTAAGGCGATTCAAGCGTTGTTGGAATCAAAACAACGAGATATATGATTTGGCGCTGATTTCGAGTGATTTTGAGCACTTTGATTTTTAAGCATATTTTTGATCGCGTGGATCACACACCCTACTATCTCCCTTTGTGGCTAGGGTCTATTGTCTCCACCTCTAAGACATAAAATTGTCTGCGTGGGGAAATGTGCCTTAGACTTGGGGATTTTACCCCGCACGTCTCTCACTCTACTTACTATGTCCTGTAAGGAGGTGGGTCTATTTGACCTCACACGCCCATGCAAAGGCTCTTCCAAGCCCTCCATGACACATGAAGACCCTTTTAGACTATGATAGGTATGACACCATCACATACAACCTCATAAACTCTGCTATGTACTGCTCATAACTTCCTGTCTATCTGAGATGTGGCAACTCCCAGAAATGCAACTCAGGATCTCTTTGCTCAAAACGCTCTAACACCCTCATGGTAAACTCATCATAAGAAATTACTTTAGCATGCCCCAACGTAGCGAGTCCATGAAACCACCAGTTGTGTGCATCCCCCTCTAAGTGCTGCAAAGCGACCAGCTTAATCACCTCTACCTCCAACATTTGGTTAAGGTAGAAGTAGGTGTCTAGCTTCTCCACCCATGCCCTCATAGAGCACTTAGAGGATCCATCAAATGTAGGGAGGTACAATCTCCCAATCATGCACCACAAGTCTGAGTTCTGCCATGATGGGCCGCTTGTTCTCTTGTCCCGATTATTATACTTGAGCTAGCATAAACCTTTGAAAATTGAGTGCTTCACAAAACTTTGCCCCCATGGACTACCACTCTCTAAAGTAATCTCTTCGGCATCAGGTTGTTCAACACCCCAGGAGCCAAAAATGTAGGCATGGTGGATCTGGTTGCTGCATGGTGAATAAGGGTGTTGTTCTGAGGATGTCATGTTCCATGTCGTGAGATGCTCCTGAACTCTCACCTCCTATAAACTCCCAATACTTGTCCCCAATGCATTGTTTCCTTAGTTCATCCATCACCTCCACTTGCCCCCTCACGACATCATTTTCCCCTCTCACTAGGAATTCAAGGCACGCAAGATGCTCTTGAATATGGTGGCCATATCATTATTATTATTATCTCCTATTACTACTACGTTTACCCCTTGTTCTGGAGCCTCTGAATCTGGGGTAATTTTCAGCTCCTACTCTCTACTCTTGTACCTATGCCTTTTGTAGGTGATGCTCTGCTTATCCTTTAGGGTCATAGTAAGAAGTCCTCCCGCAATTGGTTAGATCAAGACTCTGATACCACTGTAATATTCCTAATGGAAGTATTAAGCAATAATAGCGATGAAATTCTAAAGATGCAACCAAAAATCAAAACATAAGCAAAAATATCAACACAACATCAATTTACACCAAATAAAATGAGCCATATTATTAATCTCTATGAAATGGGTCAATGAGTATGAACAAGTGTACCTGGTCTTGCTAAAGCAAGGTAAACAAGTCCCAAGTGAGAAAGAGTGTTGCCTACGTACTACCTAATGTTTGTCCTGCAACCCTTGTGTTGGCCCAATAATTTAGCTACTTCTTGCTGGAATAGAATTGGTGTTTGACCCCTCTAGAGTGCCCAAAAAATTATGCAAAATTGGTTGTAGGCTCCCCTCAATAGACACACAAAACCCAGAAAGCTTTCAACCCAACTCTCCTCCTCCAAATTTCTCACAAAATAGGGCATAATTGGCACTCCTTCAACAAATACGCACCACCAAAATGTGTTGTAGATTCAACCCCCAAAATTCTCCCAAAGGCTCCCCCAACTTCCTGCAAATTCCTCCTATAATATCCCTTATTTCTCCAGCTCCCTCCAACACCAAATTCTCCTTGCCTTCAACCTCTCCACAAGCCAACCAATGACCCTCTGTGCATGCTAATAAATGGCCTAGTTTTCTCACAACAAATTCCCAGATACTGACCTACAAAACACTACCAACCTCCAGCAAAATCCCAAGGGAAAATGCGCTAAAAACCCCAAAATCTATTCTGCAATAAAGCTAGTTCTCCCAAGGGGTGTGATCTCCTTTTTTGTGCCCAGTCTGTCCACATAATGCGCTGGAATCACCCGCGATTACCTTTGGATCAACTCCCAAATTATGTGTTAGACTCTCCTGGGGATTACACTTATAGTTCACCAAAGGAAGAGGTGAGATACCTGCTTGGAAACCTCGTGTGTTAAACAACACTATGTAGACTTGGCTCAACAACTCAAGCATAAAAGAGTTCAATCATCGAATTAACAAAAGTCCCAAAATGAGGTCTTCTCCTCCCATTTATCTTTGAGCCCGTCCCCACTCCATGTGGGCCCCATAATTTAACCCCCTTTATTTTTCTCTTTCCCCACAAGCTCAAATTTCTCAAAGGGGTGTGTATTTACCTTTAGAGTGGCCCACACGTTCCACCTACTTTTGATTTTTATGCTTTTCCTAACTTGAACTCCCCCTTTTTTTCCCACAAAAATCAAGTGGGGTCCTCTCAACCCACTTTTCATAAGTTAAATATGCCAAAATATAAAAAACGTGCAAAATGTATTACTTAGCAGAAATTTGCTAAGTAGGACTATCGCACAACCCCCATCGCTTACATAAAGGACTTGCTCATGCTCTTTAACAAATTCCACCGCACACAGTTTTTTCGCACACCATTCCTCTGCACATCACAAAGTTAGTCTCTGTTGTCCAAACATAGAAAACATTGTCACACACACCCCTTCATCCGCACATCCTTCACTCTGCACACATTCACCTGTTCTGTCGCACACCGAAACCTAAAAAAGTTTAAGATGAAAATAAATAAATAAAGGAAATAAGAGCAAAACACACTAGTAATACTTGTCATAGTGTCAACGTCAGTGTTAGTGTCAAAGTACTTATTGATGACCCCCTCGTAAAGGACTTGATCAAAGAACTTTGTAAATGTCAGTGTGAGAGCACTCATCAACAAAATGACCACTCATAAAATTAGTTTTTTTGTTTAAATGAATTGTCAGGTACTGACAAATACTGAAAATAAAATGCCTTACACTAGGGTAATTATGTCCCATCAGAGCTCGCTTAGCCAATCGAAAATTAGAAATAAGATTTCAAGAAAATTAGAAAAATAATTTTGAATTTATGGAAAAATAGAAATATTTGACATTTTCTCGAAACCTTGGTTAAAATTGCAAAAATGGAGCAAAATAATGCACAATCAACACACTTTGACTGCGAGGCTAATGCTATTGTCCCTAAAGAGGTAGAGACTAATAATGCAAATCATGAATTCAAAACTTATATCGTCTTAAATGAATTAAGCAAAGCAATCAAGGACAAATACTTCAAAAGAAAGGGAGAAATATTCCTATACACCTTTTATATAATATGCACAATAGATAATGATATATGATATTGTGCTTACACCACTTTTATATATATATATATATATATATATATATATAATTAAATTTTGGAGAGATATAAAGACACATATGAGAAATAAAAATTTATTAAAATTCATTTTTTTTGAAATTGGACATAATATAATTAATGTTTTATATCTTTTTATTTTTTATTTTTATTTTATTTTGAGTCTATTCTCAATAAAAAGACTTGAAGTCATTATATTAAAATTCATTATATTAAATGTGAGAATTGAATCTAGATGAAGAACATCTCAATTGTTTCTCCAAACCATCTTAGATAAACTTAATTATTTTCCCAACTCTTTAAAATAAAACATATAAACCAAATTACTTTTCAAAGTTAGCCGTTGGTCAATATAGACGTTTCCTGGTCAAGAAATATAGCTATTGGATGTTCTGCTCTGACTATTTAATATGCAAGCTAGATCTGATTCTTCAACTTGTCCTGACGATGAACCACACTGGTTGGTTCGAAACGCGTCGACATATTCTCTATCATGTGATATACGCCGAAATACTTGTCTCATAATACTTGATATGATATGCTCTATCATGCGATTTACGCCGAAATACTTGTCTCATAATACTTGATATGGATCACAGAAGCCTAAATTCAACAAATTACTTTTCCCAACTACTTAAAATAAAACATATCTTTTTATTTGTATCATAAACTATAAATTTTATTTAAAATATAATTTTATATAATCAAATTCAAGTATATTTATTACACCAAATCTTTTTGCTTTAATATTTTTTTATTCTTTTAAAACTATATATATATATAAAATATAATCCCAACATTTAAATATATATCACTATAATAATAAAGATAAAAATAAAAATCTGAATAATCTTGCATTAAGATTTCACTGACGAACCATTGATGACTCCATCTCATATTATCCATGCTCTAGGGAGAGCTTTGGGAGTGAAAAAAAATGACTACAATCCTACAACCACTAAAATTCAAAGCCTCTCCATCCCTTTAGCTACACCCTGCTAAAGCCCTTAAACCCTGGATCCAAGTGGAAGAACGGGACTGTGGACTCAAAGTGTGTTGAAACCCTAGAAATACATAATTCCAAGCTTGATATCCCCAAAAAGCGTCAATATTAATAGACGGAGCATTGGTAGCATAATACAGTGGGCAGCGAACTCTTTCACAGTCTCTGCATTGCAGATCTGAAGAATAACGATATCTGTGATTGATGGCACCTTCCATCAATGTTGTAGAGACAGATGTTCATGCGGAGGGGGAGTCCAAGAAGAAAAGAAAATCCAAGGATTCAGCTGCACTGGCACCTTCCGTCAATGATGTAGATACAGATGTTCATGCGGAGGGGGAGTCCAAGAAGAAGAAAAGAAAATCCAAGGATTCAGCTGCACTCCAAGAAAATGCAGACGTCTGCGACGAATCTTCGAAGAAAAAGAAAAAGAAAAAGAAAAAGGAGAAGAAGATGTCTGTCAATAGCGCTGAAAATGATTCAAATACAGGCGGTGAAGAAACCGAGTTGATTGAAATAGTGGCTAAATATTTGAGCAAGCGCGGGCTTTCCAAAACATTGTCTTCATTTATTTCAGAGACCCAATGCGTAAGTTTATTTCGTATTCTGCAATTTCATAATCGTCCTTGGATGAAGTTTCTCTATATATTCAAAATTGGGGAATTTTGAAATAGATTCATCGGCAAAGTTACACACTATTCACAGTACTCCCTTCCCAGATTCCCCACTGGGTAGCCTTCACCAAGCCTTCGAAAGTGGTAGGATAGGGAGCAGAATCAAGAGTCTAGTTCGGGCTTTACATTTGACTCTTCTCTTTAGAGCTGCCAAACCTACGAAGTCATGTGCTTTTATTCTTTGAGTGTTCACCCTCGTTTCTTCTTCTTTTTAATCCAACCCAACTGCTTGAGTTTTGAACGCAATATTCACAGCTTCAACTACGAAACTAGTTTTTTGACCAATATCTTGCACATATTCTGATCAAACGCAAAAAACTAATAGTACACTGTACATAAAGATTCAATCTGACCTTGTGTACGTGTTTTCACTAAGTAGTAATCAGCTTGCTCGAAAAATGTTAGAAAGTAGAAAGTAAAGGGAGTCCCTCAAATATTCTCAAATCAAAGTCAGAGTCACTTTGAGAATAAGTAAAAACATGGTTTTGTTTAGGACAAAATACATCTGTCATCATCAGATATCTTGCCAGTCTTTCCAGGATGCTATCTAAAATTTCAACTAATGAAGCAATTGGCAGTTCAGTCTTTCATAAGAACTGTTTCGTTTACAAACAGGTCATGATCTATAAGCAGCTGAACTATTTTATTTAAGCCTATTTGTCAAACTTATTGAAGCTGTGCTAAAACATTCTACAGTTTTTGTCTGGACTTATTGCAATGTGAGATTTCTTTGTTATATGATGTTTTAGTTTTAATTTTTCTGTAAAATATGCCGTTCCTTTTTTTTCTCCAATGAAAACCTCACAGGGAAATGCAACGGAGACTTACCCATGAATTTAAGCTTCTTTTTTTTTCCAAGGAAAACTGCACAGGGAAATCCAAGAGATGCTGACCCCTTTTGTGGATAGTATCCCTAGTTTCTCTGATCTACGGTAATTAGTAATATGAACTGGGCACCTGTCTGCATTGAACTAGCCAAATGCCAAGTGACATTGGCAACAATGCTTGAGCTATTTATATCTATTAAGAACTTAGAAGACGTTAAGGTACATGTACAGATTAAGGAGCACATTACAAAAAAATATGAGCAGAAAAACAGGCCCACCATTGTGTAGCTCATGGGCCCAATGCAAATAAAACAACTGAAACTAATAAGTCAGATTACCTCAAAATTTCCCTTTACAAAACATGCGAAGGAGAAACATGGACTCAAAAGCCGTTACTAACAGACCAAATGAATCCCCCCCTGCAAAAACACAGGGTGTCAGGCAAGTAGACAGCATGACCCTGGCTACTAAATGTGGAAGCTAAGGCCAAGCAATCAACTGCAGATATCCATAACTTGACTCACAGGTGGCTAGCCACTGAGCCTGAAACCCTATTATCACCCGGCCACAAGGCCACAAAAGCGTGTTAGGGAGCAAAACTATGTCCATGGCCATAGTTATGAAAATCACGGAAGTTTTAGCAGCTATGTCCCATAAAGCAGATGTGCTTCTGATTGTGAAAAACTGATCTTCCGTCTGCTGGCAAGCTGGCAAGCTGGCATCCATGTGCATGCTCATGTTCAATGCTACATGGGAAAAATGGGCAGCGTAACTGAGATATCAGCAAATCTCAAGAGTTTCTCTGCCAGTTTGCTTGACCTTTTGTTTTCATGCTCATGTTCAATACTACATTCGGAAAAATGGACAACACAACCCAGATATCATCAAATCAAAGGAGATTCTCTGTATGTCTGCCTCAACCTTTTGTTGCTCTAGTGGGGCTGGTATCCAGTGGGACTGGCTCACTACTAAAGCCACATGTGATATACAATGGCATGATTTGAGAGCATGTAGTTGATCTGCTACCGCCTGAAGACAATTCTTGTTGATGAAGACCAAATATCAAGAGTTTCCCATTAAGTCGGCCTCGACCTATTGTCTGCATGCTCACATTCAACACCACATCAGGAAAAATGGACAACATAACCCAGATATCAGCAAATTACAAGTGATTCTCCGTATTTTTGCCTCAACCTTTTGTCCCTTGAGTGGAGCTGGTTCGCAACTAAAGCCACCTGCAAGCAGCGATAGACAATACAATGACTTGACAGCATGTAATTGATATGCTTCCACCTAAAGACAATTCTTGTTGATGAAGACTGTCATTGTCATACTCCTTTTACTGCAAAAAAAACTGTGTTGCGCTAGAGACATTTGGTTTTGCCCCTTAGCCTCAAAGCAAACTCCTTTCTCTTTCTTGCAGTGAACTTGCCGTTCCCTCCATGCTGGTGAAATCCTATGCATTTTTGAGGCGGGGGAGCGCTGCACGGTGAGTGGGGGGCAAGTGCCTCTCCTCCTCCCTCCCATTCACTCATCCTCCTTGATAGATTATAATTTATAATGATCAACACAAACTCCCATTCACTCATCCTCCTTGATAGATTATAAGTTATAGTGATGAGCACAAACTGGAAGTTTTGTTAAAGTTGCACATCACGAACTCTCTTTTCCTTTAATTGATTTTTTTTGATCTCCAAAGCTAGAAGAAGTGACTTTATATCGTTTTTTCATTGTTGCGAATGTTGAGTGGCAATCCATTGTTGCTCCTTAGCCCAAATTGGTTGATTGAATCTTGAATGTAAAAGCATGTTTGTTTTTCTCTTTTCCTCTCACATATTTTGATATCATAGGTTATTTATGCAATTTACAAAGTCAGGCGTACCCAATGTTTTTAAAACCGGAACCGGTGACCGGACCGGTCCACCTAATGAACCGGTTTACCGACCGGAACCGGTCTAACC
>APFE030284308.1:86105-147018 GCA_000404065.3 Pinus taeda
CTTCTTTGTATTCAAGTCATCTCCTTCTAGAGACGAGTCTATTCAACATGGTCAAACAAGTATAAATAGAATCGATGTTTCCTCCATTTGGGCAAGCAATTCAACTCATCCAAGCAGAAAAAGGTGCGAACATACGTAGATTTGACAGAGGAACTGAAGCAGGAAATTAAGGAGAGATTCTTTTGGTTATATCTTTTGTGGGTATTCGTGCTATATTGGGTTTCTTTTGGGAACAAGATATCGACCCTTTTTTACTGGAGCTAACTTCAGACCTTTGAATCAGTTTCAGCCCTGTGGATAAATTAAAGAATGAAACTTCTGAGGTTATATTCTTTGTGCATACAACAGTGACAAAGAAGCCAAATTCTGAAGTATACCTGTGACAGAAGAGCGAAGACCTGAGTCATATTCCCTGTGGTAAATTCACTGTGTACAGGACCAAGATTCCTCTGGTCCAACTCTGTGGACATGCCCGAGCTTTCTAAAGAATAAAGTCTGTAATCTAGCCAAGCTCCTTGTGAAGTTATAAACAGCCCAAACTCCAGTTCGAATTGTTGTAGTGAAGCCCAAGTTCCTGAGGCTTAAAGAAGGCAGATCTTAAGCAATCTTGAAAGTCTTTACATAAAGGCAGATTTTGAAAACTTATTAAAGTGTTCTTTGTAACCACCTGTCGTAGATATAGATTTGGAGGTAGTCATTTTTGGAAACCCTGAAACTTACCTTAAGAGCAGAAACAAATCAGAAGCAAATTTCCTTGAAGTGATTTCCTATGCAGATTTGGAGAGCATCTTGTAGAACTTATGAACAGAACCTTAAGGAGCAGAATTGTCTCTGTATTGAAGTTGCTTATGAAATTCAACCAGAAGCACATTTGGAGACTTTGGAACAGAATTGAATACACTTTGAAGACCCTTTTAAGAACTCTTAAAGTCTTTTGGAGCAGACACTGAAGCAGTATCTTGGAGCATTCCTGAACCATATTAAAGCAGAACCAGGAGCAGATCTTTCTGAAGCAGTCCTGAGGCAGAATTGAAACAGATTTTGGGGTCACCTTTAGAAGACTACTGAAGACTTTTGGAGCATTTGAAGCTAATCTGCAGAATTTCTTGAAGACCCCCTCAGACATCCCTATGTATTGTATTGTTGAAGACATCTTTCAAGACTTCTTGAAGTTGTCGGAAGCTTTGAAGCAGTATTGAAGTCACCTTGAAGGATTGAAGCCCCCTTGAAGGATTGAAGCAAATTGAGAGGGTTGAAGCCCTAGAAGATTGGAGTCCTCGTACAAGGTTGGACTTGGAACCTTGTAGAATACCAGGTTGGAGCTTGGGCTGTCCTTCAGGATTGGAGATTGAAGTTTTTGTTGTACAAGTTTAGAGCTTGAATTTTGTATAAGAGGATTGGATTGTTCATTGTTTTTTCATTAATAAAATTATTTTTCTTGTTCTACATCTTGTGTTCTATAACTAAGTGATCTTAACCAGTATAATACAACGATTGTAAAAGAAATATTGATTCACCCTCCCCCTCTCAGTATTTCCAACAACTTGGAGAAAATGCCAAGTAATCAGTGAAAGGTATTGGGACAGCATCGTTTCACTTAGAGTCCGTAGGTTCTCTACACATGAGAAATGTATTGTTTGCACTAGGATTGAAGAAGAACATGCTCTCTATTTCAACGTTAGAAGATAGATGTTATGAACTTAAAATCATAACAAATTAAATTAAATATTAAAATATTAAAAGTATTATTTAAATAAATAAATTATTAATTATAATCAGTTAATTAGCAAATAATTAATTAAATAAAAAGACATTAGTCCCAAGGGACATGTCTCTTGGATTAGGTGTCGCCAGTCAACTCCTATTTAAGGAGCACCGTTGCAGCCTTGTATTCATCATTCAATTTTTATCAAATATATATATATATAAATATTACATTCAGAACTAAGTTGCAGGAAACGTTGGAGAAGGGTCTGTTTCTAGTCGGAAACGAAACGGAAACGAGGAAACTCGTATTGTACGGTCTGGAAACTCGTTTCTGGCCGTACTGGCCCTTTTCTCGAGGAGGAAACGTGGCCAGTCCGGCCACGGTGGAGTTTCCTCTTCTAACTTGACTTTTTCTTGTATTTGTTTTAAACTTTTTCGCTTCTAATTTTTTATTGGGCAACTAAACTATCTTATGGATGCTTCTAGATGCCTCTCAAGTTATAAAAAAGAGGATTTTTTGAGTGGGGTAGCCTAATGTTCAAGCCTATGGCCCTAATGTTGATATGCAGTTCATGGTAATGTTAAATTCTTAAAGTAAAAGTGACATTCTCCTTTATTTTTCATTTTCATCCTTTTACTTAATTTTTTAACATTACCATGAAATGACTCGGGATATTTGAGAGTGGTTTCGCCCTCATTGGATTTCATATGGAGAAAGTTGAATTTTAGATTTCACTCAAAATCCAGCAAACTTATCTGTTTTTCAAGATTTCAGGATTGAGGGATTGCAATTTTTCCATTGGATTTTTTCATGTACCGGGGTATGGAACTTGTATTTAATCAAGAGCACTAAGGTCATTCGACTATGTAGGAGGAGACTCCAAATCAAGCACGAGACAAGAAATTAGAATTTTATCCTATCTGATTTTGGATATTTCTATTTTCATTATGTGATCATTCATGAGTAAATGTGATGTAAATTTAGAAACTTATAGTTTATGCGTTGACAATTGACAATTTATCATAATGTAATAAATTAGAATGTATCATATATGCTTTATGATTGCATATATATATATAGCGTTTCCCCGTTTCCAAAATCTGGGGGGGTCACGTTTCGTACCCGTGCCCATGTCCGAAGCTCGTACCCGTTTCCCCGTTTCGTGTAACTTAGATTCAGAATCTTATCTGAATCTTACTATCAGTTACAGGCAACATAGATTCAGAATCTTATCTGAATCTTACTATCAGTTACAGCAAATTAAATATTGCTAGTAGTGGTATCAGAGCCAGCATCAGACTGGTGACACCCACAGGTTCGGCTGGCCATCAGGGCCTACGGGTTTTCCATAAACAGCAGCTACGTGTGGCTGTGCGTGTGTCTACTTAGTGTCGTCGCTTGAGCGTGTGGTCACAGGGCTTGCGGCTAAACAGCAGCCATCGCAAGTTTGTAGGACATAGCTACGCCAAACCGTAGCACAACCCCACGACCAAACCACGCAGCGTTGTCCAGCGAAAGTCTGCGTCGTTTTTCTGCGTTTGTTTTTTCCTCTGTGGCGACCTGCGGCTCCGTTCCGGTGGTCTCTGCGGTGATATCCGCACTAAGGGTCAACCCCTGAACCGTAAACATGACCATTCGGCATGTGAACGTTCAGTAGCGTGATTTTTCGGCGAGGAAAGGGACGTGACTATCCATGGTTAATTTAATAAATCCTAATACACATAGTATATAAAATATACATATATTTAATTAAATTATATATAATTAAAAACTATATATAATTTGTAAAATATACATATATTTAATTAGATTATATATATTTAAAACTATATATAATTAAAAGTTACATATATCTAAGTAACATTAATTAATTAAAATAATATATTTTAAATAATTAAGTCATATAATTTTTATTTAATTAATATATATATAATATATTATTTATATATTTATAATATATTAATTTATTTAATATCTTAAAAAAAATTGGCTCTTCAGAAAACAAAAAACAAAAAAATCGGAACAAAATGACGAACGACAACAATGACATTATGAAGAAGATCCAAGAAGATATCAGTAAGTTATGCAAACGCATGGATAACATCGAAAAGTCAGTTAGTAAGCAGGACCAGCTGGCTAACGAGATCTCCTTCCTAAAAGCTTGATGAACCGGCACCACGGAGAGGTCGATCCACCTTCAGCTACACAAAGCCCCAAGACTCCAGAAGGGGAGACTTCCCCAGAGCAGGGCTTCATGAGGCGTGAGAAGCAACAAATACCCCAAATTCACATTGAAGGGAGCCGATATTATACGCATTCTCCCAAACAAACCATCTCAAAATCAAAAATGAATTACCGAAGTATAATGGAAAAAACTTTAAAGGCGTCGTCGTATGGGTAAATAAGATGGATGCAATTTTTTTAGCAAACCCTCCGCTCGGTGAACAAGAAAAATTCGTCACTGCATCCAATTAGTTAGAAGCAGAAGCATACGATTGGCTTTTGTGGTGGTCATCTAAATGCATGGGTTGCTCATTCAATTGGCAAAACCTTAAAAGCGCTCTGTTAAAAAGGTTTCATGACAAAGAGGAGGATGATGTCTATGAGATATTTGTTCACCTGAAGCAAAAAAGATCAGTGAGTGAATACACTCACGAGTGGGAAGTGTTAGCAGTAAGGCAGAGAGGGTTTTCAGATGAGGAGCTGCTAAAAATGTACCGTTGTGGCTTTAAAGATTATATCCGCGAAGAATTAAAATTGCATAAACCTAAAACTATTGAGGAGGTCAGACATGCAGCCATAATTATCAAGCAAAAATATAAACTTCACAAACCACCATATGTCATTAACGACAAGACCAACAGCCAATTCAAAGGAAAGGCGGGTAAAACCGCGTCAGAGAATACTAGTAAGTACATTCCACCACCCTTACGAAGTGAAGGAAAACAACAATTTAATGTCGAAAGAAAAAAATATGGCAAATGCTGGAAGTGCGGAGACAAGTATCATCCAGGACACAAATGAGCAACACAAAAATTGTACAAATGTGAAGCTAAGCAAGAAGAGGAATCCTCAGAAGACAGCTCTGACGAAGAGGAAAATGAAGAAAATGCAAATCCTAGTCTAGAATTAGAAGACGAGATGCCAAGAATTTCCATAGCAGCCATCACAAGGATAGCTCAGCCACAAACACTGAAGCTTAAAGGTTACATCAAGAAGAAAAGCATTATTGTGATGGTGGACTCAGGGAGTACGCACAACTTTGTAGATGTCAATGTTGCAAAAAGATTGAACATCTTTGCTTACCCAATAGCAGACTTAAAAGTTATGGTAGCAAATGGAAAACGACTGGACGGAGTTGGCAAGTGCCATAAAGTTAAGTTGCAATTAAGCGACTATGGAATAGAGTCCAGTTTTTTTACGATTCCCCTAGGAGGAGTAGATGTTGTTTTAGGTGTACAATGATTGAGAACACTAGGCACTTATTCAGCAAATCACATAAAACAATTCATTAAATTCAAATGGGATGCACGGAAATATCAGTTGTTTGGTTTTCAGGCACCACCAACACAAGTCATCTATGCTCAACAGATGAAGAAGCTTATTCGCAAGGGGGCACCAGCATTTGTTGCGCAATGTCAGCACTTGGAATTATTATCAACAGAAGGGACTCATCAAACATCAGAGATTTCATCCTTTATCCAGAGATACAAGAAGGTTTTCCAAGATCTACCAATGAAGTTACCCCCAGAAAGGCAAATTGAACACATTATCGAAGTCAAAACCGACTCAACTCCAGTTAATGTCAAGCCATACCGTTATCCCCATCACCACAAGACCGAAATAGAGCACTTAATTCAAGACTTGCTGAAGCATGGAATCATTACGAAGAGTAGAAGTCCATATGTTGCACCCGTAGTATTGGTCAGGAAGGACGGATCTTTCCGATTATGTCTAGATTACAGAGGCTTAAAAAAATCACTATTAAGCATAAGTTTCCAATTTCGTTCATTGATGAAATGTTAGATGAATTACATGGTGCAAAATATATTTCCAAGTTAGATCTAAGATCAGGGTACTACCAAATACGAGTAAGGTTAGAAGACATCAAAAAGATAGCATTCAGGACTCGCGAAGGGCATTACGAGTTCAAGCTCATGCCATTTGGATTAACAAATGCACCAGCCACCTTCCAAGCCACCATGAGCTCTTTCATCCTTACCTTAGGAAGTTCATATTAGTTTTCTTCGATGATATTTTAGTGTACAGTAAGACGTGGAAAGAACATCTCAAACATCGAGAATAAGTGTTGTATGTTTTGGAAAAGAACCAGTTTTACGCCAAGCTATCAAAATGTACATTTGGGCAGAAGGAAGTTGAATACCTAGGTCATATTATATCAAGGGAAGGAGTCCAAGTGGATCCCAACAAAATCAAGGCAATCAAAGAGTGGCTGAAACCCAAGAACATATCTAAGCTAAGGGGATTTTTGGGTTTAACAAGGTATTACAAAAGATTTATAAAAAACTACGCACACCTGACAGCACCCCTGATGAATTTGTTAAAGAAAAATGCCTTTAAATGGGATGACCAAACAGACAAGTGTTTTGAGGACTTAAAGGAAGAGATGTCAACCACACCAATACTAGCAACTCCTGATTTCTCCAAACCATTCGTGGTCGAATGTGATGCTTTTGGGTTTGGAATTGGAGTTGTATTGATGCAGGACAACCACCTTATAGCATTTGAGAGCAGGGAACTTAATAAACAAGAAGGCTTAAAATCAACATACCAAAAGGAGATGCTAGCCATCATACACGCTTTAACGAAATGGCGCCAGCATTTGCTTGGAAGTAAATTCTCAATTCGAACCGACCACAACAGCCTTCAATACTTACTTCAGCAAAAGACATTATCAACGATTCAACAGAACAACAGAAGTGGATGGAGAAGTTGTCAGCTTTCGATTTAGAAATATTACACAAGAAGGGAAAGGAGAATGTCGTAGCTGAATCACTCTCACGTAAGGATGATGATCACACAACAAGTGCTGCCATGATAGTCGTTCCGGAATGGTTGGACGAAATACAAGCCAAATATGCCAAGTATAAGGATTGTGAATCCATGATCAACAATATCAGTCAATATACCAACTTTGAGTGGAAAAATGACATCTTATGGTACAAGGCGAGAATTTATCTAACACATGCATCCAAATTTAAGGTAAAAATACTAAAGGAGTCTCACAATTCACCAGCAACTGCACATATCGGATTCTACAAGACTTACTACAACGTTCGACAATCATTCTATTGGAAGGGTATGAGTAAGGAAATTCAGAAATATGTTTCAGAATGTGATATTTGTCAAAGAAACAAGAGCAAAAATGTTCCAACCCCAGGGTTGCTACATCCACTACACATTCCAAATTAGAAGTGGGAAGAGATTTCGATGGATTTTATTAAAGGACTACCTACATCTGACAAAAAAGATAAAATATTTGTAGTAGTCGACAGGCTCACTAAATATACCCACTTTATGGCTATTGAAAAGACTGACACAACCAAACAAATCGTTGATATGTTTTGTAAAAACATTTACAAACTACACGGGTTCCCTAAGGTCATAGTCAGCAATAGAGATGTAAGGTTTAGAGGGAAATTTTGGAAGGATTTCTGCCATCAAGCAGAAATATCACTTAATATGAGTTCAGCCTATCAACCCCACACTGATGGGCAAACTGAAATCGTTAATAAATGCCTAGAAACATATCTTCATTGTTTCATTACAGATAAACAAAACAGGTGGACACAATGCTTACACCTAACCGAATGGTGGTATAATACCGAATACCACACGTCAGCTAAGATGACACCCTTCCAAGCCCTATATGGTTACGAACCACCCAAATGGAAAGACTTTGCATTCCTTGATTCTAGGGTACCAGTTGTTAAAGACCACTTAGGAGAAAGTTAAAGAATCATCAACTTACTAAAATAAAATCTAACCATGGCCTGTAATAGAATGAAACAAAAACCCGCCCAACATCGTTCTGAAAGAGAGCTTGAGGAGGGAGATTGGGTCTTTGTTAGACTCCAACCTTATAAGCAACTATCACTAAAACAACAAAGGAAGAATAAATTATCACCTAAATATTATGGACCATACCAAATAATTAAAAAGATAAGTAGTGTAGCTTATGGGTTAAAGCAATGTTTTTAAAACCGGAACCGGTGACCGGACCGGTCCACCTAATGAACCGGTTACCGACCGGAACCGGTCTAACCGGGACTGGTTTGGTCTAAACAAACCGGTTTTAGAAAAATACATTAAATAATTATTTTTTAATGAAAAAAACTATTTTTAAGATTTAAAACCATGATTCCAGCCAAATAGAAGAAGCAAAATATTGCAAAGATTCTCATTTATATACCATGTAAAGGTGAATATATCAAAATGGCACCGAGTGCAATATATATCATCGACAAAATACATAAGCAGTGAGGCTCTAAATGGCCTCTAGAGTGCAAAAACAAAGCCTACAAACTATGGGGCCAGTGGCCTACTACAAGACTTCAGTCTAGACTCTACATATATGATAATACTAATACTATAATAGTGATCAACATTATCACTTGAAGTTGAAACTTCTCATGAGTCTCAGTCATCATGATCAAACTCAGTTGGTTGAGTCTCCACTCCCAAACTTCTCTATTGGTTCAGTGACTTGAGTCTCAAACTTCTGAAGGTATTTTGCCCTAATATGCCCTATTATTTCATTTGGTGCTCCACATGGCTTTACATGGCCTCCTATCCCAGCCAAGTGTTGCTTGAACCTGTTAATACCCCCTCCTTGAATGGATTTTTGGCAATATTTGTAGATCGTTTTGCCATCAATCATATCACAATGATCCCATGCAGTATCTCTGGCTTTTGGAGGCATGATGACTCCCTGGATGGTAGATCATAGAAGTGAGAAGTTTATAACACATAAAAAAAATTAATTCATGGACAACGGTCAAATAAGTAATTTTCAAGTGCAAATCCTTACCTAGAAATGCAAACTAGCTTCCTTAGCCTCCTCTTGAAGATGGCAACTCCACTGACAGCTACACACTATCTCCAAAATAGCTCCAACTCCAACTCCGAGATGACTACTTCAGCAAAAACTCAACACTCTCCAAGCTCACAAACAAACTCACAAACACTCACAAACACTCCAAATTAGTTGTGTGAGACAAATGAGAGTGAGAAGGGTCTCTTATAGCGAAGGAGAGGGTGTTTTTGGAGGGAAAACACCTTTACCTCCCCCCCAAAACCCCTAAACCACAAACAACAAACTGCTTTTCTTAAGTTTCGGTGGGCGTGCCATAAACCGGCCGATTTAGGACAGAACCGGCCGGTTTGCTACAAACCGGCCGGTTCCGTCCTAAACCGGCCGGTTTTCCATCGGTTAGGGCTGGATTTGGGCGAAAGGGCAGGTTAAACCGGGTTTTTAGGCCGGTTTTGACCGACGGCCTTGCTAACCGGCCGGTCAGACCGGTAACCGGTTTTTGTGAGCGGTTTTTAAAACACTGGGCGTACCTTTTGCCACTCTCGTGAGTTTGGTGGCTAGGAAGAGTGTCTTGCAACTAAAGCCACCTCCTATATACCATGCAATGACTTGACAGCTTGCAAGTGATCTACAACTATGTGATATCCCCTATCTTGGGAGCTACTATGGAGTTAGCCTTTAGCCCACTTGGTCCCTTGGGCAAAAAGGGTGTTAAATGGTGTAGGGATCACTTTTTGGCAGATTATACTTGGGGGATATGAATAATAAGTGGGTCCCATGTTGAAGATGGTCACTTAAGTTGTGGACCACATAGCAAACAAGTTGCATTAGTAGGAGGGTGTCGACTCACTTGAGGAGATGGGGGCCACCAAGGGGGTCGAATTGGCCCATGAGGTATATAAGTGCAGAAAAAGGTCACACTAAATCATGTTGGCCATTTGAACTTAGAAAATGACCTCTTGTAAGATGCTTAACATAAATGTTTGGAGTGTTGCGTAGCACAAGGGTTCTAGGCGAAATCTAAGTCGGTTTCAGAGAACTTCGAGTGTCTCCCTAGCTGGAAATTGGAGGAGTCCAACTCAGGGCTTCTATAGAATTTCGTCTTCTGCAATTTTGGAAAACAATGCGCATTTTGGGGTGTAGAGACAGGGAGTTTACTTGATCATTTGGGCCAACTTAAGAGGGGTTTGTGGAGTGAGAATTTTGGGTTTCATCTACCATCCGACGTTGGAGTTTTGGTGGAGTTTGGGCATATAGGAAGTAGGGGAAAATTGTGAAGGTCGTGCCTCTCTTTCTGGCAGTGCGTGGGTCTCTTTGGGAAGCCTACACAGTCTTGTGGGACGAATTGATAGTCTTTCCTTAGAGTTGGAGTTTGGGGGTGTGCTGTGCAGAATTTGGGGAGTTATAGTTGACAGATTGGAGCCACTTCCAGCAACATCATTTCTTGTAGAGGGTCGTGTAGGCAGTTTAGTTGGGCCATTTACACTAGTTGGGGAAATTTACACTACCAGGCACCATGCTAAACCCTTTTTGAGTTTTTGGAGAGGTTCTTGTGGGTGTATTTTCAGGGTTTGCGCTGCATGGGTGAGTGTGGGGCAAGTGCCTCTCCTCCTCTCTCCCATTCACTCATCCTCCTTAATAGATTATAATGATCAACGCAAAATGAAAGATTTGTTAAAGTTGCGCATCACGTACTCTCTTTTCCTTTAATTGAACTTCTTTGATCTCCAAAGCTAGAAGAAGTGACTTTTATATTATTTTTTCATTATTTCCAATGTTGAGTGGCAATTTGTTGTTGTCCCTTAACCCAAATCTGTTGATTGAATCTTGAGTGTAAAAGCATGTTTGTTTTTTTCTTTTCCTTCTACATATTTTGATATGATAGGTTATTTATGTAATTTACAAAGTCAGGCGTACCTTTTGCCACTCTTGTGAGTTTGGTGGCTAGCAAGAGTGTCTTGTAACTAAAGCCACCTGCTACATACCATGCAATGACTTGAGAACATGCAAATGACCTACAACTATGTGATATCCCTTATTTTGTAAGCTACTATGGAGTTAGCCTTTAGCCTACTTGGTCCCTTGGGTAAAAATGGGGTTAAATGGTGTAGGGATCATTTTTGGTATATTAACACTTTTTGGCATATTATACTTCGAAGATATGAATAATAAGTGTGTCTCATGTTGAAGATGGGCACTTAAGTTGTGGACCACGTAGCGAACAAGTCACATCACTAGGATGGGGTCGATTCACATGAGGAGATGGGGGCGACCCAAGGGTTCAAATTGGCCCATGAGGTATATAAGGGCAGAAAAGGGTCACACCAAATCATCTTCGCCATTTGAACTTGGAAATCAACCTCTTGTAAGCTGCTTAGTGCAAGGGTTTGGAGTGCTGTTTAGCACAAGGGTTCCAGGTGGAATCTAAGCCGGTTTTGGATAACTTCGAGTGTCTCCCTAAACGGAAATTGGAGGAGTCCACCTCAGGGCTTCTATAGACTGTCATCTTTAGCAATTTTGGACAACAATTCGCATTTCTGGGGCGCAAAGACAGGGAGTTTACTTGATCATTTGGGCCAACTTTAGAGGGGTTTGTGGAGTGAGAATTTTGGGTTTCATTTACCATTTGAAGCTAGAGCCTTGGTGGAGTTTGGGCATACGAGAAGCAGGGGAAAATTGTGAGTGTCGTGCCTCTTTTTCTTTTAGTGCATGGGTTTCTTTGGGAAGCTTGTGCAGTCTTGTGGGACAAATTGATATCCTTTCCTTATAGTTGGAGTTTGGTGGTGTGCTGTGGAGGATTATTAATAGAATTTGGGGAGTTCTAGTTGACGGATTAGGGCCAATTCCAGCAACATCATTTCTTGCAGAGGGCCACATAGGTAGTTCAGTTGGCCCATTCGCACCAGTTGGGGAAAATTCACATTATGAGGCACCACTAAACCCTTTTTGGGTTTTTCCTGGGTTTTTGGAGAGGATATTGTGGGTGTATTTTGAGGGTTTGTGCTGCATGGGTGAATGGGGGGCAAGTACCTCTCCTCCTTATAGTATTAAAAACTGACCATTTTGAATTGGAAACCGGTCAAACCGATTGGTTCATTAGCTAAACTAGCTCAACTAGGCAAAACATTTAGTAAGAGGGGGCTTTTCGTCGATTTTCTAGAAAAGCCGGGCCTAACCGGCCGATTTACGTCATAAATTGGCCGGTTCATTGCCACGTCATAAATTAGCGAATTTACGTCATAAATCAACGGACCCTCTAGGCAACGTTTTGGTGGTTTCTGAGGTGGTTTGGAGGGAAACAAGGGTTGTTTCCCTCCAAAAACACCCCCCTCCAAGCCAATAAAAGGAGGTCTCCTCTCTCATTTGCTTCACACATCTCATTTGGAGTTTTTGTGGGTTTCATTGGGAGCTGGGAGAGTGTTGAGTTTTTGTTGGAGTAGTCATCTTGGAGGCTTGGAGTTGGACTTGGGAGCTATTGTGGAGATAGCTTGGCACTGTTAGTAGAATTGGCATCTTCAAGAAGAGGCTAAGGAAGCTAATTTGCATTTCTAGGTAAGGGTTTTCACTTGAAAAAATCCATATTTCACTATTGTCCATGTATTTAATTTTTTTTATGTGTTCTATGCTACATTGTTATCAAATCTCTAGTTCTATGCTGTCAAATTTTGTAGGCTAAATATGCCCATTTTTTCCCCAAATTTATTTTAGGTTTTCCATTTTTCTTAGCTGCTTTTTTTTTAATGGCAAATTTATTTGCAAATTTCAAATGTTTCTAGCCACCATGCCTCCAAAAGCCTAGGACAATGCATGGGCCCATTGTGATGTGATTGATGGAAAAATGATATGCAAATTTTGTAATAAATCTATTGGAGATGGTGGGGGTATTCTCAGGTTGAAACAACACTGGGCTGGGATAAGAGGCCAAGTAAAGCCATGTGATGCACCAAAGGAAGTGATAGGTCTTGTTAGGGCAGAATACCTTGCCAAGTTTGAGAAGTTTGAGGAGAATGAGGCCAGGGAGAAGGCTATCCAAGAAGAAATTACGAGAAAGAAGGAAAATTTGCAAGCCATGAAAGAGAGTGCATATGATGATTTTGAGATTCAAGACTCCTCTTCTATCCCTTCCACCAATGACCCCTTCCACTGTGTTCCTCCTGCTCTTGGGTCTTATCATCAAGGCCAACAATCTAAAGGAACAAAGAGGAACATCCATAGTTATTTCTCATCCTCTGCCACCACTACTTGTGCTAATCCCACTTCCTCCCAGCCAGGTCGTCAAGCCACTTTGGATGAACATTGGAAAAAACAATGCAAAAAATCTTCTTTTCAATACATTGCTAGATGGTGGTATGATGCAGATATCTCATTTAATGCCGCTCGCTCAGCTTATTACCAAGCTATGTGTGACTCTGTTATAGCTACAGGAAAGGGCTTCAAAGGCCTTATTGTGCATGCCTTGAGGGAAGCTCTTTTGCAAAAATAAATTTCTTCCATTGATGAGTATTTGGTTGAGTATAAAGAGTCATGGCTCAAAACAGGTTTTTCCATCATGTCAGATGAATGGACCGATGGAAAGAACCACACTATCATTAATTTCCTTGTTTCTTGCCCTCAAGGAACCATGTTTTTAAGATCAGTTGATGCATTTGATAAGGTGAAGGATGCAACCCTTCTATTTGAGCTTTTGGATGAGATTATTCAAGTAGTAATGTTGTGCAGGTCGTCACAGATAATGCCTCAAACTATGTTCTTGCTGGAAAGATGCTTGTGTCCAAATATAAGACCATATTTTGGATTCCATGTGTTGCACATTGCATAGACTTCATGCTTGAGGACATAGGCAAAGTGGAGTGGGTAAAAAACATTGTAGAGCATGCCAAGTGCATTACAAAATACATATACAACCACTCATGGGTATTGAGCCTAATGAGGAAAAACACTGGGGGCAAAGAGTTTGTTGCGTCTGCAATTATGAGATTTGCAACTCACTTCCTTACATTGCAATGTCTCAATTCTCAATAAAAAACTTACAGAAAATGTTTTCTTCTGATGATTGGACTTCATCTCGATGGGCTCGTAGACAAGATGACAAAGACACCAAAAAGAAAGTTTTTGACAATTATTTTTGGAAAAGGTCTACAAAGCTTGTGGAATTACTGAGCCCCTTGTTAAGGTGCAATAGATGGTGGACGGGGAAAAATTGGCCATGGGCTACATTTATGAGGCTATGGATCAAGCAAAGGAGCAAATATGGGCAACTTACAAGCATAAGTTAGCTAAATATGGGCAACTTACAAGGATAAGTTAGCTAAATATGGGCATATATGGGAGATCATTGATAACAGCTGGAACAATCAACTCCTTCGTCCTATACATGCAACTCGGTATTTTTTGAACCCAAAGTATCATTATAGAGCTCAGTTAGGAGATCTGCAAGTTGGGGAGGTCAGAGATGGATTGTCATTGTATGATTGCTTGGAGCGCATTGTCCCTAACCATGCAGACTAGTTGGAAATACATAGACAACTTACTCTTTTCAGTATGGCAACATGTACCTTTGGCAAAAACTTGGCAAATATGGCGAGATATGTGGATCAACCAGGTAAGCAATTACAATTTGCTTTTCTTTTAAAGTTCAATTGCTTACAAATTTACAATTCAAATTGTCTGTAAATACTTGTAAATAAGTAATGAAATGAACTAAGTCACTAATTAATGTCTTTTTCTTTGCAACACATTGGTGGGAGTCATTTGGCGGCCAATGTCCTTAATTGCAAAAGTTTGTAGTTAGAGTCCTCAGCCAAACTTGTAGTGCTTCAGGTTGTGAGCGCAATTGGTCTGTTTTTGAACGCATACACACGAAGAAGAGAAACTGTTTGGAACAAAAACGGTTAAATGATCTTGTCTTCGTGCAATACAACCTTTGACTAAGGCACAACCAAATGATGAACAAAATACCTGATCTAGATCCCATTGTGTTGGACGATATTGATCCAACATGAGAATGGGTGGAGGAGACTGAAGATCTTGATTTTGATGTTGACATGGCGTTGGGGGGGATGAAGCAGATTTGGTAGTGCCATTAGAACCATAATTAGTAGCTGCATCAAGCAAAGGTAAACAACGAATGGAAGGCACTAGTTGTGCAACTCGACCAACTCATGCTTCCATTAGGTCCACTTCTATTGTTATTGGTGGCAATGCTACTACTGAGGTTGTAGATGACGCTGAGGCATCCTCAAACTTTGATCCAAATGATGTTTATGTAGCTCTTGTTGATGATCCTGTTTCTAGTAGTGGTGATGAGTTTGATCATGATGTGGAATGGTCATGTTGATCACTGATATGTACCAGTAGACTTGTAGTCTTGTAGTAGGTCAATGGCCCCATAGCTTGTAACATTGTTTTTGGACTTTATGGGCCATTTAGAGCCTCATTGCTTATGTATTTTGTCAAGGATATATATTGCACTCGGTGCCATTTTGATATATTCACCTGCACATGGTATATAGATGAGCAAACTTTGCATATTTTATCTCTATTGGTTTGGAATGATGGTTTTAAATCTTAAAAATAGTTTTTTTTTTTTTTCATTAAAAAATAATTATATCATGTATTTTTTTAAAAATTGGTTCATTGAGATCTAACCAATCCTGGTTTTGATCGGTTCCAGTTTGAAACCCGATTTATTAGGTGGATCGGTCCATGCACCAGTTCCGGTTTTTAATACTATCCTCGTCCCTTCCATTCACTCATCCTCCTTGATAGACTATAATGATCAACACAAATTGGAAGTTTTGTTAAAGTTGTACATCATGAACACTCTTTTCCTTTAATTGAATTTCTTTGATCTCCAAATCTAGAAGAAGTGATTTTTATATTGTTTTTTCATTGTTGCCAATGTTGAGTGACAATTTGTTGTTGCCCCTTAGCCCAAATCGGTTGATTGAATGTTGAGTGTAAAAGCATGTTTGTTTTTTCTTTTCCTTTTACATGTTTTGATATCATAGGTTATTTATGCAATTTACAAAGTCAGGGATATCTTTTGCCACTCTCATGAGTTTGGTGGCCAACAAGAGTGTCTTGCAACTAAAGCCACCTGCTACATACCATGCAATGAATTGAGAGCATGCAGGTGATTTGCAACTATGTGATATCCCCTATTTTGTGAGCTACTATGGAGTTAGGCTTTAGCCCACTTGGTCCCTTGGGCAAAAAGGGGGTTAATTGGTGTAGGGATCAATTTTTGGCATATTGTACTTAGGAGATATGAATAATAAGTGGGTCCCACGTTGAAGATGGTCACTTATGTTATTAACCAAATAGAAAACAAGTCGCATCACTAGGAGGGTGTCGACTCACATGAGGAGATGGGGGCCACCATGGGGGTTGAATTGGCCCATGAGGTATATAAGGGTAGAAAATAGGTCACACCAAATCATCTTGGCTATTTGAACTTAGAAATCGACCTCTTGTAAGCTGTTTAGCGCAAGGGTTTGGAGTGTTGCTTAGCCGAAGGGTTCCAGGCAGAATCTAAGCCGGTTTCAGAAAACTTCGAGTGTCTCCCTAGCTCGAGGAGTCCACCTCAGGGCTTATATAGAGTGCCATCTTCAACAATTTTGGACAACAATGTGCATTTCTGGGGCGCAGAGACAGGATGTTTACTTGATCATTTTGGCCAACTTCAGAGGGGTTTGTGGAGTGAGAATTTTGGATTTCATCTACCATCCAAAGTTGGAGTTTTGGTGGAGGTTGGGCATACGGGAGCCAGGGGAAAAGTGTGAGGGCTGTGCCTCTCTTTCCTGTAGTGCGTGGGTCTTTTTGGGAAGCCTGCACAACCTTGTGGGACGAATTGATATCCTTTCCTTAGAGTTGGTGTTTGGGGGTGTGATGTGGAGGATTATTAGTAGAATTTGGGGAGTTCCAGTTGATGGATTGGGCCCACTACCAACAACATCATTTCTTGCAGAGGTCCGCATAGGCAATTTAGTTGGGCTATTCGCACCAGTTGGGGGAAATTCACACTACCAAGCACTAGGGTAAACCCTTTTTGGGTTTTTGGAGAGGATCTTGTGGGTGTATTTTCAAGGTGATCCGGTCATTTTCCAACCAACCTTCAACAGATTATTCTTTGCGTAGTGCGCATCCTCATCTTGGGCCATACTTCACTTGGGTTAGAGAGGCATCTTTCTCGGTTTTGCTCTCCTTGGTTAACAAGCCCAGGTTTCACTATTTCTTCTTGTTGACGTACTCTTTTCGATGAATTAATAAAATGGCTCACTAATTTTGTTGGTGTCTACTTGTGTCTAATTTTTGGTTGTGTTTATTTTGTCATTATTCGTTGTTTCAAGTTCACCTTTGTTTATTTACTGTATTTTTCCGAAAAGGAATATTACAGTGGTATCTGAGCATGTTCTTGGCCAGCTGTGGGAGCAGGAACAGGTGATACCACCTCTCTTCTGTGGTGTGGTATTTTGCAGGGGTAGAGGCTGAGGTAGAAGAGGGCGAGGCAATGGTTGGAACTGTGACCATTTCTTTGACACTGAGGTAGACCATGTAAGGGAGTGTGATAATTGGGAAGGGGAAACCATGGAAAACGTGAAAGAACCTGAACAATGGGGAAAGGAAGCCAACGTTGTCTGAGTTAGCAAGGCAACAAAAGGTCATGATGGATATATTGGCCTAGTTAGCTAGCGTACATGTAGAGAATCAAGGGAAGCAAAATAGTAATGGGGAAGGTAGATCCCGATCTGGTGAAGGGAGCCACATGCATGCACGCACAAATGCTCAGAACACCACACATATAATTAGCCAATCAAGCTGACCCACTATGCCCCAATTTGTGGATGGGCCTCGAAGAGAGCTAGATGCTTTCGCAGCCTTGATGAGGTCATTCACAGCTGGGATTGAGGAGTATGATGCATTGGACTCGAGGGTTAAAGTAGCCCTACCTTTTGGTGAGTTTTGTCACTTGAAGGAGAAATATAAACTCGAGGTTCGGACATCACATAGAGGAGGACAACAATACCTGGACTTGCAGAGCACAGTGGGAAAGATAACACTTCCCAACTTTGATGGATCATCCAGGAGTTCTACTAGAGCGTGGGTGCAGAAGCTGGATACGTATCTCTAGGCAAACCCCATGAGAGAACTTGATGCTATTAAGTATGCCACTTTACATATGGATGGAGACGCACAAGAGTGGTGGTACCATGGGTTGATCACCCTAGGGCATGTTGACATCACTTCCTACACAGAGTTCACGCAGAGGCTCATAGAAACGTTTGATAGGAAGGATCTAGAGCTACATTTTAGAGAGGCGGCGTAGCTGAGACAAACCAATAGCCCAAAGGCATACATTTCAGAGTTTAGAGGTTGGCCGCGATGGTGTCAGACATCTCGGAGGTGAGATTGATCACGCTATTCATTGAGGGACTGACGGAGCCATTGCGTGGATGGGTGAGGGCTTACAAGCCCACCACATTGCAGGATGCAGTCACCAAGACTAGGGACATGTAGGATGCAACCCGTAAGACTAGATAACCTCCCAAACTGACCTTTCCTCAAAAGGGTAAGGACACTAGACCTCCTCAAAGGGAGTGGACAAGACACGGACAGTTGAATGATAAGATCATGAGGGACATTCGGAGGAGGAAACTGTGCTTCACGTGTCAAGAGCCTTGGGCACAAGTGTTGTAAGGGCAAGGCCATTACATTGAGGTGTTTTTCGATAGCGAGCCCGAGGAGGAGGGTGAGTAGGAGCTAATAGGAGGGTGAGTAGGGGCTAATAGGAGGGGAGGAGGAGCACCAGGACACAAGAGTGGAGCCACATTTTTAGGGTGCCAAAGGGGGCATCATTGTTTTGCTTACAGGGATTCCTAGATATCATACCTTGCAGATCAAAGTCTGTTAAAATTGACTAGGGCCAAACTCCATGTGGGTCACCTTATTTGGGGCAACTGATATTTTTCTTGCATTCCTCTCTCCGAGAGGTGTAGGATTGATCTAAAGATCATTCAGTTCCGACATGTATATATGGAGATGAATTTATTTATATTCTTGACAATTTGTTAAGGTCGGCCAACAAGCAAATTAGTTATTTTTCACCCCCAACTTAACCTCAATGTTGCTATAAAAGGAGGAGACCTCATGGCCTCATTTCATCATCTCATCTCATCCTTCTCGCTCTTGTTTGGGTACGCATTTCTGGAGTTGCTTCTCTCACACATGTGGAAGGACGAAATCTAATTTTCTGTCAGGGCAGCGTTGACTGAGTTTGACCAAAGTTGCAAGAGGGTTTTTGGATTGCTTTTTGGACAATGTTATCTCTCCTTGAGTGCGGATTGGGTTAGGCTGCATCTCCTTGGCAGGTCGCAGTTCTGGATAGCCTTTTGGACCCCTCTTTGACCCCCTTTGACCAATGTTGACTGTACTAGGGCTGGCCGCAGGGCTGACTACAGTTGACTGAAGTTTGACAGTGATTTCCAGACTGTTTTGGGCTACTTCTCCTTGCTGTTGGAGGTCGAGTTGTTTGGGTTATTGACCGAGCTGATTGGAGGTCAAATCTGACTTGTTTGACCAACTTTGACATTACTGGTTAGGGTTTGCTGCTACTGTCATAAAATATTAGTTTTGTATATTTATATTATCTCTCTCTCTATGTGCTGAACTATTGAAGATTATAAGAAGAATTGATCAAGGGATTCCCCACATTGGGGTTTGTCCTTGGTTGGTGCCACATCTCGTGTCCTCTTGTCTTGGCTTCTCTTCTACTGTTTATGTTTATGTTCTATCTGCATTTGATTATCATGCTGATGTGATTGCTAATCTGGAAATTGATATTGGGCTAATAAGAAATTTGAAGTAAATTGCTCTTAAGCATAGAACATACCTAAAATAACAAAGTCACTTCTGGGATAAAGGGTGATTGTTTTGGTTGATGGTGGGGCAACCCACAACTTTATAGATGCACAATTGATAGATCAGAGGGGTTAGACACACAACCTTTTGGCTTTTCAATTTTGATAAGAGGGAGCAGACCATGGAGTGTACTCGGATGATCCCCGAATTTGACGATGGGGAACTACACGGTTACCGATGACTTCTTTGTGGTGAACGTGATGGATACCAATGTGGTGTTGGGCATTCAATGGCTATATTCTATTGGGCGCTATGCTACAGATTACCAGGTGAAGGAGATGGAGTTCATGGGGTCAGATGGGAAGAAGGTAGTGTTGAGGGGCATGCACTCGAGTCCTACCCGCTTAGATAGTGACAACCAACAAGATCGAGGCAATTCGACGATAGGGGGATATAGCTTGGGCAGTAAACTACAAGATCAGGGAGACGAGGATAAAGGATTAGGCACGATAGTACCACTCGGACATTCTAGCCATTCTGCAGAGGCATTAGGCATTTTTTGGAGACATCCCTCCATTTTTTGGAGACATGGGATTTAAGCATATCATTGAGTTAGAGGAGGGGGTCTAGGTGGTCATCACCACCCCTTATCGATATCCCAAAACATATCGGGATGAGATTGAAAGAGCCATTCAAGAATTGCTAGCCTTGGGCCACATTAGGCCAAGTTCTTGTCCCTTTGCTTCTTCGGTAGTGTTGGT
Organism: Pinus taeda; assembly: GCA_000404065.3. Taxonomy (NCBI): domain Eukaryota; kingdom Viridiplantae; phylum Streptophyta; class Pinopsida; order Pinales; family Pinaceae; genus Pinus; species Pinus taeda. The sequence continues at coordinate 106,489 of APFE030284308.1, forward strand.
GAAGAAGAAGGATGTGACTCTACGCATATGTATTAACTACATGGATCTAAACAAGAAGAGACTCACGAACAGGTACCCGATTCCGAGGATAAACGAGTTCATGGATGAGGTGAGAGGAGCCAAGTGCTTTTCCAAAATAGGCTTGCGTTGTAGGTACCATCAGATCAAGTTGAGAGATCAGGATATACAAAAGATCGCTTTCAGGTGCCACTATGGGCACTATGAGTCCTTCGTTATGTGTTAAATTTGGCAACTAGAGCCAAAAATCACTTTGGACAACTCTTATGAGGCAGCTGATATTTTTCTTGGATTCCTCTTTCCGAGAGGTGTTGTATTGATCTAAAGATCATCCCATTCTGACATGTACAAATGAAGTTATGAATTTATTTTGATTATGGACAAATTATCAAGGTCGATCAGCCATCAAATTAGCCTCCTCCAGCCTTCAACGTTGCATATAAATACAAGGTGCCTCCTCCTCATTTTGGCATCACTCTCATTCATCTTTCTCTCTCTCATCTTGATTGGGTACAGATTTATGGGCTTCTCTCTCTCTCTCCACATGTGCGAAGGAAGGTCTAATTTTCTAGTTGTTGCGTTGACCAGATTTGACCGAAATTTCAAAAAGCTAACTTTGACTAGCGTTGACCCTATTTGACTGCAGTTTTGTGAGGGAGACTTCGATTTGGGTAGGTTGCAATTTTGGGCACAAAAACCGAGGTTGTTTGACCCTAGTGTTGACCAGCGTTGACTGCCCTAGTTCTGGTCGCTGTGTTGACCAGGTTTGACTAGTTATTTTTGCACTGTTTTGGGGTTGCATTATCTTGCTGTTGGAGGCCGAATCAACTAAGGTTGACGAGTTGTTTTGGAGGTCTATTTCAGCCTTGTTGACCAACGTTGACTTTCTGGTTAGGGCTTTCTGCTTCTGTTGTTTTGACTGATCAGATTAGGCAAGTGAATATTGTAAATTGTACTCTCTCTGTGCTGAACTTTTGAAGAATTATAAGAAGAATTGATCAAGGGTTTCCCCACATTGGGGTTTGTCCCTAGCTGGTGCCATATCTTGTGTCCTCTTGTGTTGGCTTGTCTTCTACTGTTATTGGTTATGTTCCATCTGCATTTTACTATCATGATGATGTGATTGCTGAACTGGATATTGATATTGGGCTAATAAAGAAATTGAAGTAAAATTGCTCTAAGCATAGAGCATACCATTGTTATCCTAAAATTAACATGGTATCAGAGCTGAGGTGAAGACAAAGCCCAAGCAAGAGTGAGAAGAGCAATCACCAAGAGGAGCAATCACTGATCAAAGACAAGATTCAATGGCTTCCACATCCTACTTCAAGTTTGATGATAAGCTTCATGATAAGTCTGATTATCATGCATGGAAGATGTCTCTTGATTTGACATTAGAAGAGCAAGATGTGATGGATTATGTGTAGGGAAAGATTTCAGAACCTCCTTCTAATGCATTGGACACTGGGAAGAAGAAGAACAATGCAGGTTCAAAGAAGCAAAGTCAAGGAAGACCGAGATTAAAAAATGGAAGGGAGGGAAGATACTTCGTTTGCAACAAGTTTGGTCACTATGCCAGGGAGTGTCCGAACAGAAGGGACACATCTCATGATGATGATCACAATCATTCCAGGGGCAACATTAACAATCAAATGAATGGTTAGGTTCAACAACAAAGGGAAAAGAAATGCTTCCGCTTCTCTACTTGGAAATGATCGAGCTTCTAAAAGAACAAGAAACTCCAGGTATGATGAGTCTAATGTTGTAAATTCTAAGCAAAAGGAATTTTGTCTTATATCTGACCTCTCTACTGCCTCTCCTTCGGACACTTTGGGAAATTGGTTGATTGATAGTGGTGCCTCAAGGCACTTCACCAGGTATAAGGAAGCTCTTTCAAATCTGATTGAAAGGGATACAAATTTAGAAATTATCCTTGGAGGCATGCCACCTATCTCGTGAAGGGAGTTGGGAATGTTACTCTTCAATTGAATCAGGGTAACGCCATCCATCTACAAGAAGTACTATATGTACCCGATCTAAAGAAGAACCTGGTATCTATCTCGACGATGCAGGACAAAGGATTCAAGATGGCATTCATCGATGGAAAGGTACATGTGTGGAATAAAAATTTCAAAGATGCATTTACACTTGGCTTTAGGGTTGATAGCCTATATCAAGTTGGAGGAAGCCCATTGGGAGCTATATCTTGCGATACATCACTTCAATCCGAATTATGGCACCGAAGATTTGCACATCTACATTATACGGCTCTACCTGATGCGAGGAAGATGGTGACAGGTATGCTCGAATTTAAAGTAGAACATGAAGGTGTTTGCCAGGGGTGTGTCGAAGGAAAGCATACAAGGGGACCATTCCCCTCAAGTGATAGCAAGACTACTGACATATTGCAACTGATTCATTCTAATCTATTTGGTGCAATGCCCGTGAACTCATTGGGAGGATACTTATATTATGCAACCTTTATAGATGATTTCTCTCGCAAGACTTGGATATATTTCTTGAAGAAAAAGGACGAAGTATTCTCATGGTTCTGTTCTTTCAAAGCTTTGGTTGAAAATCAAACTTGGAAGAAGATCAAAATATTGAGGACCGATAGTGGAACCGAATACGAATCAAATGAGTTCAAAGATTATTGTAGAGAAGTTGGCATTAAGAGGGAGACTAACACTGCATATACTCTTGAGCAAAATGGTGTCGCTGAAATGGAAGAACTGTTCTATTGTAGAAGCCTCTCGTGCCATGCTTCATGATCAAAGCCTTCCGAAGTTCTTATGGGTTGAAGCTGTGCCCTCATCAAGCGTTGGACTCCAAAACTCCCTAAGAAGTTTTCACCGGTAAGAAACCCGATGTTTCTTACTTTAAAATTTTTGGTAGCCCCGTATATTTTCATGTGCCGAAAGAAAACATAAGCAAATTGGATGTTTCTGGGAAGAAAGGAACATTTGTGGGCTACAATGAAACTTCTAAGGCATATAGAATCTATATGCCTGGTCAAAGAGAAGTGGAGATAAGTCATGATGTCACTTTCGATGAGGATGTTGCCCTTGGGAAGATTAGTAACCTTCCTCTTCCAAGGAAGGACAAAGAAGCAGATTTCGGAAAGCAGGGAGAACGGCAGGATGAGCAGATGCTCGAAGTTGAAGGACCAATGGATCCCATTGGTCCACCCCCTCATGAGCCCTCCTCCTCGAAAAGGAGACCCTCATGGCATAGGGAGACTCTCGAAGATGCCGAGAGACATGTTGCACCTAGAGGGACATTTCGTGAAAGCAAGAAGCCGAATAGGTACCAAGGGTACTTAATTGCTATGAGCACCATTGTTCAATCTGAGCCTTGCACATTTGAAGAAGCTGTCAAACACCATGTTTGGAAGGATGCATTGAATGAAGAGTACGAGTCAATTATGAAGAATGATGTTTGGATGTGGTCCATAGACCCAAGGACAAATCCTTGTCACCTCGAAATGGCTCTTCAAGATCAAGCATGGAGCTGATGGAAGTGTTGAAATGTTCAAGGCTAGATTCGTTGCTCGAGGCTTCTCTCAAAAGGAAGGTGTAGATTATGATGAGATATTTGCACCGGTTGACCGCTATACCACCATCCGTTTGATTATAGCCCTTGCTGCCTCGCATGGATGGAATCTTCATCGGGTGGATGTTAAGACTGCCTTCTTGCATGGTTCACTTAAGGAGGAAGTCTATGTAGAACAACCTGAGTGGTTCGAAGTTGAAGATTGTTAGTCACATGTGTGCAAGTTGAAGAAAGCACTCTATGGGTTGAAGCAAGCACCTCGGGCTTGGTATGAGAGGATCGATAACTATCTGATAAAGTTGGGATGTACAAGAAGTGAAGGTGATCTAAACCTTTACTTTAAGGTTGAGAATCTTGGTACTATATGTGGACGATCTCTTTTTGACAGGTGCAAACCCTCTTATTCATCAATGTAAGAGGGAGTTGGCTTCCAAATTTGATATGAAGGACCTAGGATTGATGCATTACTTCCTAGGGTTGGAGGTCTGGCAAAAGCCAGGGGAGATTTTCCTTTCTCAAGGAAAATATGTTGTGAAGCCACTTGAAATAATTGGGATGGTGGACTGCAAGTCTGTGACTACTCCGTTGGAACTTAACTCAAGAAGTTATGTGGAAGTGCTGTTGGGCCCGATTTGAGAAATCCTTTTGAGTATCGTCAACTCATAGGGGCCCTGATGTTCTTCTTGAATTCCCGTCCGGACGTGTTTTTTGCAGTGAATACATTGAGCTAGTTTATGCTTGAGCCTCATTACATACTTTGGATTGCTGCCAAGAATCTCTTGAGATATCTTCGGGGCACAATCACTTATGGATTGAGATACACTGCCAAGAATGTGAGGCTCCATGGTTATTCTGATGCAGATTGGGCTGGCAGTGTGGTGGATCATAAAAGAACATCTGGATGTTGCTTCTCTATAGGTTCTACTTTGATATCATGGATGAGCAAGAAGCAAAAGTTGGTTGCCTTGAGCACCGTGGAGGCTGAATATATTGTTTCTAGTTTGGCTTATTGTGAAGTCGTTTGGTTGAGGAAGCTCTTTAGTGCGCTGTTTCGACATGTGCTAGATACCACTGTGATCTTCTGTGACAATCAGAGTGGGATTCGTCTTTCGGAGAATCCCGTGTTTCATGACAACTTCAAGCATATTGATATTAGGTACCACTTTATCCAGGATATGGTACAACTTGGAGCAATAAGGCTCCAACACATTGGAACTGATGATCGGGTTGCCATATTCTTATGAAGCCCCTAGGGAAGGTCAAATTCTTAACCGTCCTTGAACGACTTGGAGTCGTGGAGAGACCCTCTTATGAAGGTCCCATATGAGTTGGATGTTGAGCTCTGGGAGCTTCGGGGGGCTTGGGGTACTTCTTGGAGCGATGAGCGACCATAGGGTGAGTGGTTCACCTTCTTCTATTGGTGTACGATGTATAGGGTGCGTGGTTCACCTTCCCTTGTGATACCCATTGGTGGCATATGCATAGGATGAGTGGTTCACCTTCTCCTATGGCATATGAGCAGGATGAATGGTTCTCCTTCTCCTGTCGGCACATCCTATCCATGCAGTTTGTGATTCATGGGAAGTACCTTTCATCTGGCCAATGAGTAGGGAAACGAGGATAGGGACCATAGTACTATCGATGAATGCATCGTGTACTACCGTACTCTCTATGGTAGGATGTTGATATTGATCTGGGATCAATGGAAATTGACTTCGGGTCAGTTAAGAGTGGTATGACACACTCTCAATCATTTCTTCTTTCGTCATGGTTCAATAGAGCAAAGCAGTGACAAAGATGGTACAAATTGTCAGATAGTTTGGCAAGTGATGTTCTCCCTAGTTGAGAGGGAGTGTCAAATTTGGCAACTAGGGCCAAACATCACTTTGGACAACTCTTGTGAGACAGTTGATATTTTTCTTAGATTCTTCTTTCCAAGAGGTGTGGGATTGATCTAAAGATCATCCCATTTTGACATGTACAAATGAAGTTATGAATTTATTTTGATTATGGACAAATTGTGAAGGTCGGCCAGCCATCAACTTAGCCTCCTCTAGCCTTCAATGTTGCATATAAATACAAGGCGCCTCCTCATTTTGGCATCACTCTCATTCATCTTTCTCTCTCTCATCTTGATTGGGTATAGATTTCTTGGCTTCTCTCTCTCTCCACATGTGCGAAGGAAGGTTTGATTTTCTAGTTGCTGCGTTGACCAAATTTGACCGAAATTTCTGGAGGTTGAAATTTCACGAGACCAAAATTTCAAGGGGCCAAAATTTCAGGAGGATGACTTTGATCAACGTTGACCCTATTTGACTGTGATTTTGTGAGGGAGACTTTTGTTTGGGCAGGGCACAATTCTAGGCACGAAAACCGAGGTTGTTTCACCCCAGTGTTGACCAAGTTTGTTTGGTTATTTTTGGATTGTTTTGGGTTGCATTATCTTGCTATTGGAGGCCGAGTCGGCTAAGGTTGACTGAGTTGTTTTGGAGGTCTATTGCAGCCCTGTTGACCAACGTTGACTTTTTGGTTAGGGCTTTCTGTTTCTGCTGTTTTGATTGATTAGATTGGGCAAGTGAATACTGTAAATTTTACTCTCTTTGGTGAACTTTTGAAGAATTATAAGAAGAATTGATCAAGGGTTTCCCCACATTGGGGTTTGTCCCTGGCTGGTGCCATATCTTGTGTTGTCTTGTGTTGGCTTGTCTTCTACTGTTATTGTTTATGTTCTATCTGCATTTTACTATCATGATGATGTGATTGCTGAACTGGATATTGATATTGGGCTGATAAAGAAATTGAAGTAAAATTGCTCTAAGCATAGAACATACCATTGTTATCCTAAAATTAACATTATGCCTTTTGGGCTCACCAATGTGCTAGCTACCTTCTAGTCATGTATGAATCACATGTTCCACAGGCATTTGCGCAAGTTCATGTTGGTGTTTTTTGACGATATTTTGATTTACAACAGGACGTGGGAGGAGCATTTGCAACACTTGGAGGAGGTGTTGAGAATCTTAGAGGAACAACAGTTCTATGTGAAGATGTCCAAGTGTGAATTTGGCCTCACAAAGATGCTTTACTTGGGCCATGTGATTGGAGAAGAGGGAGTACAGGTGCATCAGAAGAAGATCCGGGCTATCTTATATTGGTCGACTCCTAGGAATGTGATGACATTTAGGGGATTTTTGGGCATTTGCACTTACTATAGGTGGTTTATGAAAGGATTCTCTCAGTTGGCAGCACCCCTTACAAATCTCACGAAGAAAAGGGCTTTTGAGTGGTCAACAAAGGCACATGAGGCTTTTGATCGCCTCAAGGTAGGGATGAGTTATTGCCCAGCTTTAGCGTTGGCTGATTTTTTGCAGCCCTTTATCCTAGAGTGTGATGCCTCGGGCGAAGGCATCTAGGCGGTCTTAACGTAGGGTGGTCACCCCATTGCTTATGAGAGTAGGAAGTTTTGGGACTATGAGCGACTATACTCCATCTATGATAAGGAGATGCTGGCCATTATGCACGCCTTGACCAAATTGAAGCAATATTTGGTGTGGAAACGATTCAAGTTGAAGACAGACCATAATAGGTTGAGCTTCTTCCTGGACCAAAAGCAACTTAATGATATGTAGCAGAAATTTGTTAGCCGGATTTAGGGCTATGACTTTGAGATAAAGTATGTTAAGGGGAAGAGCAAGGTGGTGGTAAATGTGCTCTCCAAGAGACCAACGACACTCTCTCTCATGGATATCACCCAAGATTGGAAGGTGCAACTTTTAGTGGAGTACTCTAAGAATCAACAAGCATGCGAGATTTTGGATGGCCTATTTGGGGATGACTAGTACAGGGTGATGGATGAGGTGATCTATTATAAAAATAGGAGTTCTTTGGTGCCAGGATCTCAGCTACGGGAGAAGATCATTTGGGCAGCCCACGACTCCTCTCTTGCTGGATTTCTGGACTTCCTCAATACATACATGTTGGCCAGGGGGCAGTTTATGTGGAAAGGTCTCAAGGGAGACGTCTTGAGGTACGTGCAGGAGTGCAACACATGGCAGAGGAACAAGGTAGAGTATACCATCTTGTTGGGTTACTACAACCTCTTCTTATTCCGAAGCGGAAATGGGAGAGTATCTCCATGGATTTCAATGCAGGATTCCCAAAGTAATAGGGGCGAGATTGTATTTATGTGGTGGTGGATAGGTTGACCAAGTTTGCCGATTTCCTCGCCATTCCAACTAGATATTCAACAACCTCGGTGGTCGAGCTCTTTTTCAGGGAAGTGTTCAGGTTGCATGGACTCCCTAAGACCATTGTTAACAACAGAGATAACAGGTTCATGGGGGGGGGTTGGCAGGAACTCTTTAGATTGGTGGGCACCGACCTTATGCCTAACATGAGTTACCACCCATAGACGGATGAGCAAACTGAGATAGTGAACAAGTGGCTAGAGCGCTACTCGAGGAACTATGTGACTGGGCAACAACGAATGTGGGTGAAGTGGCTTCACTTGGGGGAGTACTATTACAACACTACATTCCACATGTCCATTGGGAGAACGCCCTTAAGAGCACTCTACGATTATGATGCCCTATCATTTACTGGCATGGTATTCGGGGATAGTAGGGCTCCAGGGGTGAGGGATTGTATCCAAGAGAGCCAAGAGATCCTCAAGGCTCTCAAGGACACTTTGAGACAACACAAAATCAACAGAAGATCTATACAGACCGCCATAGGATAGAGAGGCAGTTCAAGGTAGGAGACTTGGTGTACCTGCACTTGCAGCCTTACTGACATTCGATACTTAAATAAAAGGGAGCCGAAAAGCTCAAGCCTCGTTTCTATGGACCTTACAGGGTGATCAAACATGTAGGAGAGGTGGCTTGAGTTAGAGCTACCCTCAGGTAGTAGAGTGCACATTGTATTCCATTTGTCCTGACTAAAGAAGGATTTGGGGCAATAGGTGACAACTACTGCAAAGTTACTGCCACTTGATGATGAGGGGTAGCTGGTGTTGGTTCCTAAAGCTATTCAAGAGGGAGGGGAGAGGAAGCTTAGGAACTGGGTTATTAGGGAGTATCTTGTTAGGTGGAAGGATTTATTGTTGTAGGACGCGACATGGGAAGGGGAATAGGTACTACAACACTTAAGACTGAAATTGTTTGAGGACAAGCAAACTTTAGTAGGGAGGACTATGTAAGTTGTGGACCACATAGCAAACAAGTCGCATCAGTAGGAGGGGGTCGACTCATGTGAGGAGATGGGGGCCACCAAGGGGGTCGAATTGGCCCATGAGGTATATAAGGACAAAAAAGGTCACACCAAATCATCTTGGCCATTTGAACTTAGATATCGACCTCTTGTAAGTTGCTTAACACAAGTGTTTGGAGTGCTGCTTAGCACAAGGGTTCCAGACGGAATCTAAGCCAGTTTCAAAGAACTTCGAGTGTCTCCCTAGCTCGAAATTGGAGGAGTCCACCTCGGGGAGTCTATAGAGTGTCATCTTCAACAATTTTGGACAACAGTGCACAATTCTAGGGCGCAAAGACAGGGAGTCTACTTGATCATTTTGGTCAGCTTCAGAGGGGTTTGTGGAGTGAGAATTTTGGGTTTCATCTACCATTCAGAGCTGGGGTTTTGGTGGAGTTTGGGCATATAGGAGGCGGGGGAAAATTGTGAGGGTCGTGCCTCTCTTTTTGGCAGTACGTGGGTCTCTTTTGAAAGCCTGTGCAGTCTTGTGGGACAAATTGATACCCTTTCCTTAGAGTTGGAGTTTGGGGGTGTGCCATGGAGGATTATTAGCGGAATTTGGGGAGTTCCAGTTGAAAGACTGGGGCCACTTCCAGCAACATCATTTCTTGCAGAGGGCCGCAAAGGCAGTTCAGTTGGGCCATTCACACTAGTTGGGGAAATTCACACTACCAGGCATCGAGCCAAACCTTTTTGGGTTTTTTTGGATTTTTGTAGAGGATCTTGTGGGTTTATTTTCAGGGTGATCTGGTCATTTTCTAGGCCAACCGTCATCATTCATTCAACCAACCTTCAACAGATTATTCATTGGGAGTGCGCATCCTCATCCTGGGCCATACTTAACTTAGGTTAGAGGCATCTTTGTAGGTTTTGCTCTGCTTGCTTAGCAAGCCCAAGTTCCACTATTTCTCGTTGCTGATGTACTCTTTGTGACAAATTAATAAGATGGCTCAGTGATTTTGTTGCTGTATACTAGTGTCTAATTGTTGGTTGTGTTTATTTTGTCATTATTCGTTGTTTCAAGTTCATCTCTTTTTATTTACTGTATTTTTCCCAAAAGGATTATTACAAACTATCTTCAAAGTCTCAATCAATGTGCCCTTTTATTCATGTTGTCGAAATATTATTGAGTCTAGTTGCTTGTGAAATCCTATGCAAGTCTAGGGTGCATGGGATGCATGGATGAGAGGAAAGCAAGTGCGTCTTCTCCCTCCCTTTCAGTCACGCTCTTCCTTGATAATTGCATTATTAAATTATAGTGATCAGCAAAAAACAAGAACTTCATTAAAGTTGTATATCATTAATTATCGTTTCCTTTAATATAATTGTTTTGATCCCATTGGTGACAATGTTGAGTAGCAATCATTTGTTGTTCCTTATCCCAAGTTGGTTAATCAAGTCTCGAGTGCAAAAGCATGCCCATTTTTTACATATAAGTTTTCTTTTTTGCATACTTTGATATCATAGGGTATATATGCAATCTACAAAGTCAAGCTTGCCTTGGAATTGCAAGCTAAGGTTTGTGTTTCTCTTGAAGTGGCACCTCTCCAGAATCAATATGGTTTTCTTGCTATCCTAAAAAATTATTACTTTTTTTGAGCCCTTTGTTTATGTGACCTTTTCAAACCTTGATTTATTTTAAAATGAGACACAATGCCAACCACAAGCTCTCTTTCGCACCTTTTGAGAAATCTGATCAATTACCAATAACTTACCATAGAAATAATGTTCTAAAAAGTTAAAACAGTAAAAGTTAATATTGAGGTCCGAGGATACTATCTCAAAAAAGAAGATTGTGGAAGTTTGTATTGTGCAAGACCCAATGGTAATGGAAACATTTCAAAACTAGTTCTTGTTTGATATAATACCATTTTGAGCACTAGACCACGTCTAGTTTAAATTCTACTCAATGATGGATTAAAATATTGTGGTAAATAGCTCCCCAAGATGAACAACTTGTCCTCTTGATCCAAAACCAATTCTTTCATGGATCGACTTACTTCCAAATACTAGATGATAATGAGCTCATTATTAGATTGAAATTTGATAAGGTAATTCTCCAAAGTAATAATTCCCATTTTTCTTCTGCTCTAGTAAATGTGAAATAGAATATGAAATGGAGAGTTTGTAATGCCAAAGTGGTCATTTCTTAAGATTTAATGTAGAGACACGTAAACATTGCTTTCATCCCTTTTATATTTGCTTGTCAAGATGATATGCCATCATTATAGTTGCTATTTGACTTTTTAACTATAATAACATTTTTGGCCCTTTCTATATGTGTTTTGCATGGGACACATCTCCACATTCATGGAGAAATAATCTATTGTATTGTAATTTGTTAGAGATGTTTTGATTTATTTTGTGTGCCAATGTTGGATTTCATTGCAGGAAAATTCCTGGAAGTTACAAACGACGGATCTAGAAGATATTTTCAATCAATACTTAAATCAAGAAAGGTGAGTGTGTTTTTCATGGGAATTGTGAGCAATGGCTTTGCTTTTATTTGAGAGCCCCTTAGTGGTGGACCTAATTTGATTCTAATTTTGAATACTTTCTTGGTTTTGGTCAAGGGCATGTGTAAAGCATCAGTACATTAAGTGCAATTGTAAAATATACCTGCATAAATAATTGAACATATAATATATAAATGTTTCTTACTCACCAAAAGAAGGTGCTATTTCATAGAAAATAATTGTCTTCTGTCAAAAATGTTAAACTTTTCTTTGCAATCACCATAAATTCCCCTAGAACTTATTCGATAATGTTGGCTTTTAGAGATGCATGGCAAGAAGCGTGAGAGAGAAAATAATAAATGAAGGATTTATTGCTTATCAATGGAGTCACTTGATACATCACCATTGGCTTATTTTTACATCAAGTGATAAATTATTTAGCTATTGCCTCAACAAACTTATTTCTAATTTGGACCATTAGCATCTATTGTGACCCTTTAATTTTAGGATTCTTAATAACCTAATCGAATGTTAACACTCTCATCCCCCTTAGCACTAAATGTCAATTTTTGTTATACCATGCCACCCTCCAATATAAATGCTAAAGGTTTATTTATTTATTTTTATGTTTAATAATTATATTTTTTTTCCTTTTCTCCTCTCTAACAAGTCAATCCAAAACATGTTTACAAAAGCATGATAATGAAATACAAATCTTGGCTGGTACTTGTTCTTTTGCTCCATCAGGTTGCTGCCACTCTTGTAAATGTATAATTCTGCCAATGGCATCAAATTTGCCTAAATAACTGTCCATGTTGGGCAATCCCTCTACTATTGCCCTTGTCGAGAAACCCACCTAAAGCAACCAACTATTTCAAATAAGAGATCATTATTAGTTTTGACACTATTGATGTCATCCTTATTTTCCTCATCAATAGCATTATCAATGATACCTGTATTCCTTTCTTTCTATTTTTCATTATCTTTATCTTTGAGAAGATCAACAACTCTGAATTTACAATTGCTGGCCATGTAACTCTTAATCTTTGTTGTTGAAGGGACCTTGTTTCCTTGCTTTTCTTTTCTAGAGATTTCTTGTATTCACTCGATTATTTTTCTTCTGCAATAATGGCTAATATCATAATGTCCAAGAATTGTGAAGGCAATTTACCATGCATTAATGCCACATTGTTGTAATTTTGGGGTAAACTGTTTAACAAAATTCCTTCAGCGTCTTATTCTTGAACATGTAAACCTACCTTTGCCAACATTTTTGTCAGGGATCTCAACTTGTTTATGTGATTTGACATAGCTACTATGCTAGTCATTTTGAACCTAAAAGTTTGTTGTCTCAAAGAGAACTTAGCATGCAATGCTTTTGACCCAAGCAATACATTTAACTAGTCTCAAATTTACTTTGATAATCTTAATAAGTCAAGATGGTGCAACTGAGCATTGGCCATACCGAAACCAATATTGGATTCAATTTTCCTTTTTATAATTTTATCTTTCTTTGGAGATTTTGGCTTAGTCTCACTAACTATTCCTAAATGTATTTGTGCACTAAATGCAACTGAGTTTTGACCCCTCAATTGTTGAAGCAATGGGCATTAAACTTTTCAAGAGGGGCTTCCATATCAAAGAAAATCCGCCACGTTCTTTGCTAAATCTCTCAGAACCTAAAGAACATTAGAAAAATACCTTTGTCCTTTTACTTTTTATTGTGTCTGAGTTTTATTGCTTTATTTGCTTGCACACTATGGGGTCTTGTAGGAAATTCACACAGTCTAAATGTCATGTGTCTGATTACAATTAAATGCATGATTTGATTTTTCTGCATGGCTTTATTGCTTGCAAGGAAATTTTTGTCTAATAGGGGCTATTTGTGATGCTTAGCATCTTTTGTGTCACCTAATTGTAGCATCATTAGGCAGTTCCTAGTGTTATCTGTTTGTCAGTATCTCACCCTCTGTACAAATCTCTCTTCACATGTTGGGTGTTGTTTGTTTTGGTCTCTCTTGCCGAAGGATGTCTTTCTTTTTATATTGTCATAGGTCTACATTGAATATTTTTTTACATTTGTTGTTTTTAATGTCTTTTTTTGCAGTGAATGTTAATGATGTGTCTATTGTCCATGGTTTTCTTCACACAAATTTTTTTTGAGTGTAGTTTAAGGTCTTTATCCTAGGTCTTCTCTCTTTTGATGATGATGATGATGGTGAAGGTTAAAAGATTCATAATTTCATTTAGCTACTTGTCTATTCATATTCATAGAGAAAATACAAGTTGACTGAGTGTTAGGCTAGAGAAAATACAAGTTGACTGAGTGTTAGGCTAGATAAAATACAAGTTGATTAAGTGATGAGCTAGAGAAAATACAAGTTGACTGAGTGTTAGGCTGTCTAGAGGAGAGCTTGCCACCTAACATTCAAAAATAATATGTATGTGTTGTGTTACCTAGTTTGTGAGCAGACTTGCTACTTTAACTAAGAGTCTAAGACCTTGCATAAAGTTTAAGACTTTAAGCTGAATTCTAAGTTCTTTAAACCTTATCACAAACAAGGACCCACAAGAATTGATATTAAAACTATGATCCATCTTCAACCTGGTGCTATCAAGCATCGACAGGGATCAAATCTTTCGAGGTGCAAACCTTTCCTCAAGTTTTGCACTCTAGAGATTTGCACTCAAAAAGAGGCTTGCACCTCAAAAGATTTGATCTCTCTCGGCGATTGATAGAGCCCTGTTTAAGATGGATCTAGGTTGGTTTAAATTATTTAAAATATTTCAACTTTGTTTTACATTTAAATTATTCTTCATGAGTTTTCCTCTTTTCTTACAATGGATTATAATTTACAAATAAATTATGCACACTCATATTGCTAATAATGATATTAAATTTTTATATATCTTAAATACTTATTACTTTTTTACTTTGATAAAATCTACCTCACACAAATATAATCTAATTATAATATCTATTTATGCAATTTATTGAAGCATTATTTTCCATTTAAAGTATTATTATTATTAAACATATGCTTTTACTTTAGACAAAAACACTTATAATCTACATAATTTATATATTTGAGATACTTATTAATTTTAACTAGGATATATTTTACCTCACACAAAAGTATTTTAACTATCATATCATTTTATGTGATTTATATTTCAGAAATACTTGTTTTTTACTTCAAGAAAATCTAACTCTCACAATTTTATTTTTAACCATCATTATAATTTAGTTAAATCATATATATGAAATACAAATTATTTTCTACTTAAACAAAATTTACCTCACACAATCACATTTAACTATGATGTCAATTTACTTAAGTTTTGTAGGCAACATTTTATTTTTGTAAGTATTCCAATTTCATGCAACATTTCACACGTAATAAGAGTTGATTGTGTTCATTCACTTCCACGTTTTGACAAATAATCTTATATGATTTATTACATTACAGATAAAATCTAATCTAATATTTTTGAGGAATGAGGTGGTTGTATGTTTTATAGCTCAGTGATTTTGTTTCGCCAATATGAAACCAAACATAATCAAAATTTATAGACAAATAATTGTATTTCATCACTATAGGTTACATATTATTTAGTTTAAGAAATTTTGAAAAACAAACATGTCTTAATTGAAGATTTTGGCACTGATCCTCTTTCGCTAAACGAACTTTATACTCTTTTTTTTAATAAATTTCTATCTATGCTTTATTTTCTTTTGTGATTGATAATATTATTCTGTATATGTGTTTTTTGTTAAAAAGTTTAATTGAACCAACATATTCAATGTTATTATTTATTTTTCATTAATTAGGTGACATATTTTTAAAATTTGTTTAATGTAAAGTTACGTGACAAGATCTCCTTCATATACTAGGCTGTAGAGCGCCTCTCGGTGGAACAAGTGCATCATGAGAGAGTATATTTGGAGCTCAATCTTTGGGTTTTTCATTCACATAAATTATGGTTTCTCCTGTCACCTCCTTGCCCTAGGTCTCTTTTCTCTATTTTTGTTACATTAGCTTCCTTCGCTTCTGCTCTTGTAATGTCATCGTTTGCTTTGTTATTGCTAGCTTTAGAACTCTATATTGTTGTAACAAGAGTGTTATACTTATTGTTTAGTAGATCCAACTATGAGCTTCTTTGTTTTCAATTTTGCGTGCTATGAGCTCCTTGACATGCTAGTAAAGATCCATGGTTTTGGTGTATTTTGATTCCCTGCTTTTGGAGTAGCATTTGTCAAGGATAAGCTTCCCAATTCCTCATCCCTCATGCACATTGTAGTGTCTCTTCTTTTCAGTGTAACCCGATTTTCCATAGATTCCACTTCTCTTCTCGCAACATTTGAGTAACAGGTTTGGTTGGAAGCAATGATGGCTTCTACCTTAAATGTCTTCTTCTTTTGTGATGAGGGCCATTCTCCCCACTACCCCTTTCCTTTATTGAAGTTTGTGCCTTTTACTCACCAAAAAGTGGGTAACCCCCATAGGAGAAGAATTTTCTCTTTCTTTGGACTAGCTAGCTAGCAACCCTACATTGCTCAATACATGATGACATGCCATATTCCTCCATCATATGCATTGGTTAGACACCTCTCACCATCCAACATTCCTCTCTAAGGAAATTGGGTCATCATTCAATGGGTACTTTAACCATCTTGCAATCATGTGTTTTTACTTAATGTTTGGGCATTCTAACATGGGTTAAGGGGTGATCGAGGTGATTGACCAATCTTGACCATAAACTTGTTCCCTTACTTTATCAGGGTGGTTAGTTTTTGACGCTAGTCTAATGGGACCTCATCCAAGGCCTTAAGGTTATAGGAGGGGCACTACTTGGGAATCTTGGATTGAAGTGGCATGTCCATGGTTTTTCCATACAACCACCTTCCACCATTCCCTAGATTTCATCTCCATTCTTTGGGCTTGTGGTCATTGGTTCATTGGGATTGGCACTCTCTTATTCGCATCCTTGAGTCTAGGCTAATTTTTTTTCCTTGGACATCGATGCAACTAAAAGAACGATAAAAACATAAAGTGGCCATAATGAAAGAAAAAAAAAGTTAATACAAAAGGTGGCTAGGACATTAATTGGCTCGTGGGAGAAAGCCTAGCATGAGCTCTACCCAATTCATTAGCCATTACTCGGCTCTCAAGCACTTGATGCTCCATCACATAATAAAGGAACCCTTACATGTGTTGAGAAATCTAGGGCATTAATAGTTAAAAGGTTTCTTTGCTTGATAATCGCTTGTGATATACTTTTATTTCTTAGTTTATAGTCTTTTCTTCATTATATTATTATTGTGTTCTTTTCATCAAGACAATTACCAATATGCAGAATAAAAGACAAGTGACACAGTATGTAGGCTTGTTAGCCAGGGCTAAAACCTCTCACATCTTGAGAGGAAAACCCGATCAAAATTCTTCTTCTAGATTTTTAATTGATGAGTACCAAGACCATGACAAAGACCCTTGACTCTAGTATCCTCCCCAGAACCTTGTCACTAACCTTGATGCTCTGCCTCTTCCATTTCTTGACTTTCTTCTTGATCTCGAACTGCTCTCCTCAGCTCCTTCTAGAGAAACTCAGTCTCTATCCTTCACACTACTTCTTTTCTGCTTCTCCTAGAGAACCGCGGTCTCTATGATCTTGATCTCTAGCTCAGTCACCCAGAACAAGTATTCCAGAAGAAACTTCCTTCAGTGACCCCAGAAGAAATTCTCCTTCGCTAACCCCAGAAGAAACTTCTCCTTCGCTATGCCTAGAGGAAACTCTCCTTCGCTTGCCCAGAAGAAACTCTCCTTCACTTGCCCCAATAAACTCTCCTTCGCTTGCCTAGAAGAAACTCTCCTTCGCAATGCCCAAAATAATCCTTCTTATCACTTCTTTGCACTTCTTATTTGTGGCCTCTTCTTCATACTTCTTCTTCACCGAATGCTTGTCGAGTTACTTCCCTCTAAGTAAGGCTGAGTGTGGCTATTTATACACTTCATTACATGTCCTTTAGGTCGACATGATCACAAGTAGTTAGGCCAACTTCTTCTAACAAGTTCTTCCATCGTTGTAGGCCGACTTGAATAAGTGACAAGGTCTTGGAGGATACTTTACATAGACAAGTTTGACCTTTTACAATGTGTAACATGACTTCATTACATGACAATGACTATCATTTTATGACTAGATGACAAATAATTCCTAAAGACTCTCAATGGGAGTCTTGACTCAAAAACAAAATCTCTTGCTCATGAAACGCATGAAGCAAGAAATACAATAATTTTATTTTTCTTCTTTACATCTCATTAGATAAAATCATAATTACATGTTATTATGAAGACCAAACCTAGTTACACTTCTCAACAATGTGTCCCAACCTTGATGCGCGAGAAACTGACTCATCATTAAGGGGTGAATGAATGCTAAATCATTAAAGGTAAGTTTGGACTCCTAAGCTATGCTCCCAATGAAAGCATTATAAAGAAGAAGTAAAAGGTGCACCAGAGGGGTGGAAAAAGCATTCCAAGGAAAGGGGTAACTCATGCCTTCACAACTTCTCCCTCCTTACATCTATACGCTTAGGATGATGGACCTCCATCAATTGGTTCCATGGCCATGGCACCTTGCCCTGAAGTCCTTCCCCTCCATTGCCACTATTATAACAAGCACCTATGAATCGAAATGTTGACCTAGAACATGTCACCTCCCCTTGCGGGTTTGAAACACCTAATAGGGTTGACCATTTATCCATCCTTAACACAAGTAGGGAACACTTTTATGGGACTTGGTCTAGTTAGATATCTGAAGGTGATATGAGTTTGAAGTGTTATTATGCCTTTAACAATTAAGTATGGTCCACTATGATGCATCTATGGTCATTATCCCTAATGATTGGTGGATTTTACTTGACCTTGAGATGGTTTTTCCAGGATGTTCTTCACACTACAACAAAGGGCTTTGGGGGGCGTATTATATCTCTCCACTACACAACATGCTCAGGTTGTTTTACACTTTTCCATAGAGCACTAATGACCTTGTAGATGCAGCATTGCCCCTCCATAGCAAAGCGTTGGGCACTTTGATGATTCCATTTAATGATTGACACCTTAGAGCACCCCTAGACGCTAAAATGCTAAGCTCTTTTTGCTTGGTGTTGTATTTACTTGACGCTGTACCCATTGGACCTAGTGTGCCACTAGGCCGACCTTGACACTATTTGATGGGCGTTGCTTGATTTAGAGTTCAGATGATGATGGTCATCCCCAAGTTGACAAGGGAGGGCTTGTACTTGCACTTGGAGCCCCAATGATAAAGAGAGATGATGCCACATCACCCATCTAGCCCTTTAGATGTTGACATAGGGTTCCTAGAGCATAGTTTTGACACATAGAGGCATTTCTTGAGGTCTTCCCTCAAGACTTGGAGTTGATTATGATGATGGGACATTTCGTTAGTCCATATCATGCACTTTTGTATCATTTATGGCCCAAAAAAAAGGGAGGACATCATGATTTTGGAGGACATCGAGCCACATGTGTGGGATTTTATAGCATTATTTTGTTGTTTTGAGCTATGGGGTTGGCTTGTAACCCCATGCCTTGTCAAACAATTGAAATCAAACTTGTTTTAGGGCTTGTAGGCTAATATTATTTTGTAAAGTGAGAGGGATAGGCCTCATATAAATAGAGTATCCCTCGCTCTCATTTATCATCACACTTGAGATTTCAACCCTCTCTTCTAGGGTATGAATTATTGTTGTCTTTTTCTTCACTTGTGGAGATGTGATTTCTATGGAGCATTTGCTATTGTATTGGAGATGTCTTTTTTGGGATTGAAAGGTCTTTTCTTGGAAAATATTGTAAGTTTATTGCTGTTTTTTCATTATTTTGCATGTAAATGAATTGATGCTAGGGTTTCTCTATGATCCATGACTAAACACATATTATTTGGTGGAAATCTTGGTTAAATTTTGCATGTTAAATATATTCTTCCTTGAAATACATATAAAAACTCCTAGTGTGCATCTTCTATTTAATTTCTCCCCTCACATAAAAAGATAGTTAAGGTTTTACAAAGTGGAAAACATATTTTCCCACATTGCTTCAATCAATTGGCCTTTTTCTTCAATATTTTTCCTTAAGATTCCATTGACCCAAGTAGGATTAGGCACTATTAAATTAATGTAGATAAAAAATCTTCGAAAACTAAATATTTTCTCTCTTTTTGTATCTCCTAAGCTTTCTAAGGCAAGGCGCTGGGCTTTTTTCTAGGGCTGAATTGCTTATAGGGTCAATGTGGATGTGTGTTAGTGGATAAGAATGTAGGGCTGACCTCCCTATACCTTTCTAATGCAAAATCTAGCTGTCACGGTGGTAAACTCTCTCTAGAGGGTTTACATCATCTTTTCATGATTAATTTTGTGCCTTGGAAACCTTAAATCCGAGTTGAGCGTCAACTTGAAGCCTATTTGAGGGTTTATATTATTGCTTTGTTGATCTAATCTTTAAGTAAACCCTTTCCTTGACTTCTATATGGCTAGGTATTTCCTTATTATTGCATATCAATAAACCCTAGGGTGTAGGAGTCTTTATTTGGTCTAGGTGTATGATACATTGCTCATTTACCAAGAAGAACTGAGCCTTGTCCAATATAAGATATCTTTGCCCAGTTTATTTGCATCACTTGGAGCCTCATAACTAGAGTATCCTATAGGTGAATACACGAAAGCCTCCCTTGTGGTGAAACTCCACTAAACAATAGGAGGTAGATTGTTGAGGTGACATTGGCAATCTCCCTCATTATTACTATGGGATATGGCCCTCACCTAGTGAATTCCATCATTAGGCTTGCTAGATTTTGCAGCCACAATGCCTTTGTTTAGGTCTAGTCTCTTTAATTGTTCAAGTCTTTGGAGCATCATATGGCAGATGAGGCTTTCTATATTCCATGGTTCTAGCTAGTGCGTTTGCCACTTAAATTACATACCATCGACACTACCAAGGTTCTTGACAATTGCCACTTTGAATGCTAACCATCATCGCCTTCAATCTCACTTGCATTTTGTTAGACTATGAGTCTCTAAACAATCACAAAGTTCAAGACCACCTACCTCTGAGTTGTAATCCTTATCTATTGATGAAGTGTTGTATAGATCCACTAATGAATTGTCAGTGAGATCTTGTTAAAATTGGCAACTAGGGCTAAATTCCACTTTTGGATAGCTCATTTGATGGAGATGATGATTGCATTGAATTCCTCTTTTCGAGAGGACCAAAATCGACCTAAAGATCATCAAATTCGGACAGGCATAAATGTGTTTTTGAATTTATGCCCACACGTGAAGATTGTCAAGGTCAACCACATCATCATGTAGGCTCATGAAGCCCAAGAGACATGTCACTTCACCCTCAACGACTTGTATAAATAGAAGTGACCTCCAACCTCATTTGGCACCTCATTCACTCACACATTCTTCTCTATCCTTCTCTCATTGGTTCGTGCAACTATAGGGCATATCTTCTCACTCACACTTGTGGCAAGGAGGACGAATTTTAGATAGAAATGCAGGGTTCAAAATTTCAGAAGTTGACTAAAGTTTGACCAACATTGACCAAGGATTGTTTGACCAAGTTTGATTGTTATTTTGGAGGATTCTGGGCTGTTTGACCTGACTGCATTGATTGGCACAAAAATAGAGATTTTCGAAGCTGTTTGACTTGTGTTGACCACAGGTTTGTTTGACCATAGGGTTGACTTTAGGTTGACTGCATATTTTGTGACTATTTTGGGCTAACTTTGACCACTGTTGAAGGCTAAGTTTGACTGCCTTTGACCGAGCTTCAAGGGGGAAGTTTTGCTGTTGCGTTGACCATCTTTGACTTTTTGGTTAGTGCTGAATTTGACTGCAGATTTGACAGATCTGTTTTGACTTTGATTTGGCAAGTCAATTTTGATTTTTTGTACTCACTCTCTACTGAACATTTGATATAATAATATAAATAATTGATCAAAGGGTTTTTCCCACATTGGGGTTCTTCCATGGCATCCGTCAAATTTGGTGTTCTCTTGTCTTGGCTTGTCTTTTGCATTTTATTGTTCATGTTCTATCTACAATTACTGTTAATGTGATTTATGGTTAATGTGATTGCTATTGAAAATCTAAATTGGAAATTGTCGTTGGGCTGCGAAAGGAACATTGAAGTAATTTTTCTAAGCATAGAACATACCATTGTCAATTAAAATTAACATGGTATTAGAGCACAGGTGAAGACAAAGCCCAAGAAGAATAAGAAAAGCATTTACTAAGAGAGATCCGTTGGACAAGGACAAGCCTCAATGGCTTCTACATCTTACTTCAAGTATGAGGATAAGCTCAATGACAAATTTTACTATCATGCATGGAAGATGACTTTGGACTTGACTTTGGAAGAACATGATGCAATGGACTATGTGCAGGGAAAAGTGGTGGAGCTTCCTTCAAATGCACCTGTTGCCGCGAATACGAAGTATAAGAAAGGTGAGGTCAAAGCTAAGCAAATTATCATAGACTCCATTCAAAAGCATTTGGTTGCCTATATTTTTGATTTGGGAACATCTAAGGAGATGTATGATAAACTGGTTGGGATGTTCAAAGTGAACAATGCAAATCAAATCCTCTTTCTCAAGAACAAGTTGAAGGACATTAGAATGGCTAAAGGGGAGTCTATTCAATCCTAGTTCATGAGAATAACGAAAATCAAGAATGACTTTCTATCTATTGGAGAAGTTATTTTTGACAGGGAGCTCTCACTCATTTCTCTTGGAGGTCTTCCAAGACCATGGGATGTATTTGTTACCACCATTCTCAACAATGACAGGATACCTAGTTTCGATGAGTTATTAGCTAGATGCACTCAAGAGGAGACTAGGATGATGGAGAGAGACAAGCCCTCAAATGGAAATGAACCCACTGCTTTCTTCGCTCATGCAAAGAGGAAGAATAATGTTGGTCCAAGAAGACTACTCTAGAGATCATACTTGGAGATAATGCCACCTACCCTGTGAAAGGGATAGGTGTTGTCACTCTTCACTTGAATCAAGGTCAAACCATTCATCTACAAGAAGTATTCTATGTGCTCGATTTGAAGAAGAACTTGGTGTCTATTTTTGCGATGGAAGATAAAGGCTTCAAGGTAGCATTCATTGATGGAAAGGTGCACATTTGGCAACGAAACCCTAAAGATGCATTTACACTTGGATTTAGGGTTGATGGTCTCTATCAAGTTGGAGGAAGTCCTTTGGGAGCTTTGACAAGCGATACTTCACTTCAATTTGATGAGCTATGGCACCGAAGATTTGCCCACTTGCATTACAAGGGTTACAGGTATGCTTGAATTCAATATGAACCATGAAGGTGTTTCTCAGGGTTGTGTAGCTCGAAAATTACAAGGGGTCCATTCCCTCTTAGTGAAAGCAAGGCTACCAATATTCTTCAGTTGGTCCATTCTGATCTATTTGGTATGTTGCTTGTAACATCGCTGGAAGGATACCTATATCATGCAAGCTTTGTGGATGACTTTCACCCAAAACATGGATCTTTTTCTTGAAGAAGAAGGATGAAGTGTTCAAATGGTTCCATTCTATCAAAGCCTTGTTGGAAAATCAAACAGGGATTAAGATCAAAATATTGATGACTGGCAATGGAACCAAATATGAATTAAATGAATTCAATGACTTTTGCAAAGAAGCTAACATTAAGAGGGAGACAATTGTTCCATACACTCTTGAGCAAAATGGCATTGCTGAAAGGAAGAATCAAACAATCGTGGAAGCCACCCATGCCATGCTCCACGATCAAGGTCTACCAAGGTTCTTATGGGGAGAAGCTGCCAACTCCGCTTTATATGTTCAAAATAGGAGCCCGCATCAAGCATTGGATTTCAAGACACTCGAGGAGATCTTCACTGGTAAGAAACTTGATGTTTCTCATTTTAGAATATTTGATTATCCCGTGTACTTTCATGTGCCTAAAGAGAGAAACAAGTTAGAAGCATTTGGGAAGAAAGGTATCTTTGTTGGCTATAGTGAAAATTCAAAAGCATAGGATCTATGTACGTGGTCAAAGAGATGTGGAAGTAAGTCATGATGTCACCTTCGATGAAGATTCTTCCCTTGGAAAAGCTATAGATCTCCCTATTCCAAGGAAGGACAATGATGATGCTACAAAAAAAAAGAATGAACCTCGCCAGATGAGCCTATGCCCGATGTTGACGATCTGATGGATCCTATTGATCCACCTACTGGTGATGCCTCTACCTCAAGGAAATGACCCCTATGGCTCAAATATACTCTTGTAGATGCTGAAAGACATTCTGCTCCAAGATGGACATTTCGTGAAAGTAAGAAGCCGAACAGGTACCAAGGATACTTGGCTACTATGAGTACTATTGTTCAAGCTGAACCATCCATGTTTGAAGAAGCCGTAAAGCACCAAGTATGGAAGGATGCGATGAATGAGGAATAGGACGATCATGAAGAATGGTGTTTGGGAAGTGGTGCGTAGACCTGAGGACAAGTCTGTGCTCACTTCTAAATGGCTTTACAAAATTAAACATGGAGTTGATGGGAGTGCTGAAAAATATAAGGCCAGGATCGTAGCTCGTGGCTTCTCTCAAAAGGAAGGAGTGGGCTATGACGAAATATTTGCACCGGTTGCCCAATATGCCACAATCTAATCTATTATTTCTCTCATCGCCACTCAAGGATGGAGCCCACATCTAATGGACGTTAAAAATTCTTTCTTGCATGGCTCGATGAAGGAGGAAGTCTACTTGGAACAACCTTAGGGGTTCGGAGTTCAAGATCGAAGGACACATGTATGCAGGCTGAAGAAATCCCTCTATGGCTTGAAGCAAGCCCCTAGGGCTTGGTATGAGAGGATTGATAGCTATCTTATGAAACTGGGATTTACGAGGAGCTATGCTGATCCAAACCTATACTTCAAACCTATACTTCAAGGTTGAAAAAAACATGCCTCTCATCTTAGTCCTTTATGTTGATGATCTCTTTTTGATAGGTGACGACCCTTTCATTTATCAATGTAAGAGGGAGTTGACTTTCGAGTTTGAGATGAAGGACCTAGGGTTGATGTACTATTTCCTAGGCCTAGAGGTCTGGCAAAAGCCATGTGAGATTTTCTTTTCTTAAGGAAAATACATTGTGAAGTTGCTAGAGAGGTGTGGGATAGTTGATTGCAAGTTTGTGTCTACTCCAATGGAACTCAACTTCAAGAAGCTATGTCGAAGTGTTGCTGGGCTCAAATTGGCAAACCCTTCTGAGTATCGACAACTTGTGGGTGCTCTAACGTTCTTGGTAAACTCTCGTTCGAACATATGCTTCGTTGTGAATACGTTGAGTCAATTTATGGTTGAGCCTCATCACATACATTGGATTGCTGCTAAGAATATCTTAAGATATCTTCGTGGCACAATCAACTATGGGCTGAGATACACTGTTGGGAATTTGAGTCTACATGGATACACTGATGCTGACTGGGCTGGCAGTGTGGTGGATCGAAAGAGCACATCGGGATGTTTTTTCTCATTGGGGTTTGCTTCGATTTCTTGGATGAGCAAGAAACAGAAATCAATTGCTCTAAGCAATGTCAAGGCCGAATACATTGCAACTAGTATGGCCTGTTGTGAAGCTATTTGGTAGAGGAAGCTCTTCAATGAGCTATTTGAGCATGTGTTGGATACCACCGTGATCTATTGCAACAACAAAAGTGGGATTTGCCTTTTAGAGAATCTTGTGTTCCACAATTGCTCCAAGCACATTGATATCAGTTACCACTTTATCCGAGATATGGTACAACGGGAAGCAATAAGGCTCCAACACATCAGGACCAATGAGTAGGTTGCTGACATCCTCACGAAGCCCTTGGGGAAGGTCAAATTCTTAGCCTTTCGAGAGAGGCTTGGAGTTGTGGAAGGACCCTCCCATGAGGGTCCCGCTTGAGTTGGACATTGAGCTCTGGGAGCTCTTGGGGGCTTTGGGTACTTCTTGGAGCTATGAGCAACAATAAGGTGAGTGGTTCACCTTCCCTTATAGGTGTGCTGTGTACAGGGTGAATGGTTCACCTTACCTTGAGATACCCCATGATGGTTGACATGTGTGTAGGGTGAGTGGTTCACCTACCCCTACGATTGATGACATATGCATAGGATGAGTTGTTCACCTTCTCCTATGGCACATGAGCAAGATGAGTGGTTCACCTTCTCTTGGGGATGCCCCCACATACGTCCTACCCATGTAGTCTGGGACTCATGGGAAGTACCTCTCATCTGACCAATGAGTTGGGAAAAGTGGATAGGGACCATAACACTACAGATGGACGCATCGTGTATTGTTGTAGTCTCCATGTCTAGGATGCATGGTGTTCAACAACTTGATCTGGGATCAAGTCTGATTTCGGTTCTACCCTTGGTTATGTGAACTGAGTTTTGTCAATGGAGAGTGGCAAGGTCTTGTGACTCACTCTCTGTCAATTCTTCTTCATTATCTATATTAGTGTTCAATAAAGTAGAGAAGAGATACAAAGATGGTGCATGACAGCATGATGGCATGATGATCGATGATGATGGATGGATTGGCAAGTGGAATTCTCCCTAGTTAAGAGGGAGTGTTAAAATTGCGAACTAGGGCCAAATTCCACTTTGGACAACTCATTTGATGGAGATGATGATTGCATTGAAATTCTCTTTTCAAGAGGATTGAAATCGACTTAAGATCATCAAATTCGGACAAGCAGAAATATATTTTTGAATTGATGCCCACACGTGCAGATTGTTAAGGTCGGCCAGATCATCATGTAGGTTCATGAAGCCCAAGAGACATGTCACTTCACCCTCAACAACTTGTATAAATAATAGAGATCATCAAATTTAGACAAGCATAAATGTGTTTTTGAATTTATGCCCACACGTGCAGATTGTCAAGGTCGACCACAATGTCATGTAGGCTCATGAAGCCTAAGAGACGTCACTTCACCCTCAACGACTTGTATAAATAGAAGTGACCTCCAACCTCATTTGGCACCTCATTCACTCACACATTCTTCTCTCTCCTTTCATTGGCTCGTACAACTATTGGGCATATCTTCTCACTTACACATGTGGCAAGGATGAGGAATTTCAGACAGAAATATAGGGCCAAAAATTTTAGAAGTTGATTGAAGTTTGACCAACATTGACCAAGGATTGTTTGACCAAATTTGACGTGATTTTGGACAATTTGACTTTGTTTGACCAGGCCGCATTAATTGGCACAAAAACTGAGATTTTATGGACTGTTTGACTTGCGTTGATCGGAAGGGTGACTTCAGGTTGTCCAAGTTTGACCACAGATTTTTGTGACTATTTTGGGCTTACTTTGACCACTGCTGAAGGCCGAGTTTGATTGCCTTTGATCGAGCTTCAAAGGGGAAGTTTTGCTGCTGTGTTGACCATCTTTGACTTTTTGGTTAGGACTGAATTTCATTGTAGATATGACAGAGCTGTTTTGACTTTGATTTTGCAAGTCAAGTTTGAATTTTTGTACTCTCTCTCCGCTGAACATTTGATATAATAATAAGAAGAATTGATCAAATGGTTTTCCCCACATTGGGGTTTTTCCTTGGCATTTGCCAAATCTGGTGTTCTCTTGTCTTGGCTCGTCTTCTGCATTTTATTGTTCATGTTCTATCTACAGTTACTGTCAATGTGATTTATGGTTAATGTGATTGCTGTTGAAATTCTAAATTAGAAATTGTCATTGGGCTGTTGAAGGAACATTGAAGTAATTGTGCTAAGCATAGAACATACCATTGTTAGCTAAAATTAACAGATCTAGATCTTAATTGGTCAAATCCATGTATTATAAATTGGTATCATGAGATCAACACCATGAATAGAGAATGGCTTAAAGCCTTTTCTACCATTTTTTTTTGTGCTTGCTTGTATTATTTCTTAACACGGTATCATAGCCATAGTGAAAAAGTGGTGATAATATTAGAGTTCCTTTAGTTTTAGGAGCCTAATAGCTCCCTCATGATAGTAATTCATAAGATTGATGAGGAAGGGAGTAGATTCAAGTTCAAGTTAAGTTTGAAATATATCCTGGACCAATGATCTACTGTGGTTGGAAGGCAGTTTTATATGCCAAATAGATCTGCAAGTTGTTGATTATATAAATTTAACATCATGAATTTTTGTTAAATTTCTTCTTTAAATTTCTATAGCTAAACAAGCATATGTCTATTGGTTCTTGCGAGGTTGTCGAATCTATTTGGTGTTGAGCGAAATATTTGATCTGGTGGTGGAAGCAAATTGTTGTTCCATGATATGTCTTTGAAAATCCCAAATTAAAATGTGTTACACATGTTTATTGGATGTCCTTTATTCCAAGATCTATTTTAGATTTGTAGATATGTCTATTGTAGATCTATTTTTATTGATATATGAAAAATCTATGTAGTTGGTTCAATGGTGCCACGACATTCTTGTGAAGAGAGAAGGTTGCCTTACCTCCCAAATTTGTTCAAGAGATCCCCCTGTGCAGATTCTGTGAAATTTTTAACTTTTGTAGCAACTGGAAATTATTCTTCTGACTGTAAATTATTTTTGTATTTTATTTGCTACGACAAACAACGAATAATTCACAATTTCAATTTTCACCAAAATAAACACTGTGAAAGATAAACTGGAAATTGAGAAAATATTGTGGCACACACAAAAATGTAACAACGTTGTTTTTGGACGAAAGTCCCTAGAAAAACCCAATGTGGGAAAATTGGTGCAACAACTGAAGGTTTTTATTATTAAGCAGTAGTGAGAAAATTCTGAGTACAACTGGATGTCGAAAGATGACAATGCTACAAAGAAAACACAGGTAAAAATTTTGTAAGGAATTTTCCTCACCCTCACAAGCAATCATGGTTCAATCAAACCAACCAAACTAGCTTTACAATTGCCTCTGTGCTGGCCTGAAATTCACTAGCTCGAAACTGATTCGAATCAACTATTGATTGACTGTCGCTTGTCTAGAATCCTCTGTTTTGGCCCTATGGAATTTCTTTTGACCAGTGTTCCACGGGGACGCGTTCCCCAGGGTCGGATGCGCGCACCCCTCGCACCCCATGTGCCTGGGACGGGGAGACTGTCGAGGGTGCGTTTCCCCACGCCCCCCTTTTGGGGAGACTCGGGGAGACGCAAGGGGGTGCCTTTCCCCAGTGTGGGAGACTAGACTCCTTGAAAGGGGTACTTCTGGGCGTCCCCCCTTCATTTTTGTCTAATTACCCTTTATATAAAAAAATGAAAATTAATTTATTAAAAAAATAAACTAAACTAACAAATAAAAAATAACATGAAAAGTTAGGTTTACTTTTCATTTTGCCGCCATTTCATTCTGCTCCCACTTCTAGCTCTGTTGCCACAGCTGAGCGCATTTTTTCTTCCGCCATTTCACTCTGAGTCTGCGCCCACTGCACCCACGAGAGCTCACGCCTTATCCTCCCTTTGTTGCTCGACCTGTCCACGCAGCGGTTGCTGCTCCACAAGCCGTCCATGGTTACCTTGCTGCTCCACCAGTCGTCCACGGTTACCTTGCTGCTCCACCAGCGCTCCACGCAGCATTGCCACTCCACGCATCTGCAAACTGCTCGCAGCTCCACTACCCGTCCACGAAGCTCCACGCAGCAGACTGCTCCACGACCCGTCAGACCTGTCCATGCAGCGTTGCTGCTCAAGACTCCACGCAGTTGTTGTTACACGCAATGCTGCTCCATGCAGCGCTGCTGCTCCAGACTCCACGCAACGCTGAGCTGTCAATCTTTGCTGTGCCACGCAGCGTTGCTGCTCCAGTCTCCAGACTCCACGCAGTGGCTCATGACCTGTCCAGACTCCACGCAGTTGTTCCAGACGGTGTATAGTAAGTTTTGCTGCAATTTTTTTTTCATGTTTTAGTGTTAAAGTTTTATCATTTATGTGGCATTAAAAAACTCAGAACTGTAAATTGTTTGTCAAATTCACGGTTTAAATTTTTTTGAAGCAATATCAGTAGTAATAAAAATTTAAAAATAAAAATTAAGAATTTTAATTTCTGTCAACTTAGAAGTTAGAACTATACAATTTGGAAACCAGTTGGCACTAGGCAGTAATCACTTAGAGTTAGAATAGTTTTTGTTTTATAAATTTAAAATTATAATTTATTAAATTATCAGTTTTATAAATTGGTTACTCAGTTTTATAAATTATCAGTAGTTTTAAATTTTAGATTTTGAAACTATTCTTGCAGGGCATTAAATAATACAAAATCTGCAAAATAAATTATTTGCAAAATGAGTGACAGCAACCAAAGTGGCAGTGACAGTGAAACTGAAAGTGACTATGATCCTCAAACTGAAACAACAAGTCCTCTTCAAATTGAAACTCCATCAGCAATGAATGAAACCCATGGCAGTAGTGCAGCTAGTGCTAATGTCATTCCAACGACTCCAACCCCATCAAAGTCATTGGCAGAATATGCAAAGGGGACATTTAATCCAAGCAAACCTCTTTTGCTATATGCTACCAAAATGTCTGGCTCTTCAACCCAACCAAAACTGGGAAGCAAAAGAGGTGGGACACGCCATTGGAAATGCAATGTTTATGGCCATTCTTGGGCTGGGAGTTATAGTCGTCTCAAGATGCATCTTTTGGGTGTAGGTGGCAAAAGGGTTAGTATATGTTCACATTTAACCATGCTGCAAAAATCAGAGCTAGTGAGAATGCAAATGGCAGCAGTCGCAAAGGGCATGTTCTCAAGCAAAAATGTCATGGCCCAAGCTCAACAAGATCTTAATGAAGCCACAAGCTCAAAAAGAAAACTAAAACTAAAAGAGGTGAAAGATATGCCTCCACCATCTCCTATTGGGACTAAGGGTTCCCGCTTTTGTGCAATGGGACCAACTCTGATAGGGATTTATAGTAAGCTGAACAATGATGATAGAGATGATGCCATTGGCAGATTTCTTTTTGCTAATGGAATTCCTTTCCATGTTAGTCGTTCTTCTTACTACAAGGAGATGGTCAAGGCAATTGCAGCAACAGGACCCTCATATGTGCCCCTAGGTGAACATAAGTTGAGGACAGTGATATTAGAAAGGCAAGCGGCCAATATTAATGTGCAAAAGGAAACTTTGAGGCAGACATGGGTGAGGGAAGGTTGTTTTATTGTTATGGATGGGTGGACAGACATTACCAAACGTCCACTTATCAACATCATAGTTACTTGCCGAGAGGGGCCTTTTTTTTCTTAGAGCTATTGATTGTTCTGGAAAGCGCAAAGATGCGGCTTTCTAATTTGAGCTTCTTCGTGATGCTATAGAGGAGGTTGGCTCTACAAATGTTGTACAGGCTGTGACAGATGCAGCGACAATGTGTAGATCAACAGGATTAATGATTCAGAGTAAATACAGACATATTTTCTGGACCCCTTGTAGTGTGCATGCACTCAATAATGCATTGAAAGACATTGGCAAAATTGAGTGGGTATCTAACTTGGTGACAACTGTAAGAAATGTGCAAATGTTTATTTGCAATCACCACACCTCCTTAGCCATGAACAGGTGTCATGCGAGGAAGGAATTTTTCAAGCCTACCGATACCAGATATGCTAGTTATTTTCTTTTATTAGAGAGGATATTGGAGGTGTAGTCAGCATTGTAGGCCATGGTTGTGACTCCAGATTGGAACAGATGGGCATAATCCAAGACAGAGGAAGGGAAGAAAATCAGGATTCAGATATTGGATAATGATTGGTGGACAGATTGTGGTTATTTGGTGTCACTCTTACGTCCTGTAGTTGAGGTCATTCGCTAAACTGACACAAATTCTCCTACTCTTGGAGAAATCTATGAGGCTTTTGATAGTATGTTGGATCAAGTAAGGGTGGCCATTCGTGAGAAAGATCCTTCCTTAGAGTTCTATATGACTCAGATTCGACCCATTATTCAGCGTAGGTGGGATCGAATGAATACACCTTTGCACATGGCGGCATATGCACTCAACCCAAAATGGTATGTGGCAAGAACTGATAGAATTCTTCCCATTGAAGATCTAGAGGTCAAAAAGGGATTTCGAGCAGCCATTACAAAGATGTATAGTTTAGAAGAAGGGAGAACCATTAGGAGATAGTGGATGCAATTTGCAAGTCTCAATGGTCCCTTCAACAAGCCTGATGCAAGGGAAGATCACAATAATTTAGGCCAGACTGACCCCATTGGTTGGTGGACCATGCATGGGGATGAGGCTCCAGAGATCCAACAACTTGCTATTCGCTTATTGTCTCAGATTGCTAGTTCCTCTGTAGCAGAGAGGAATTGGTCCACATATAGCTTCAACCACTCTATCAAGAGGAATAGACTTTCCTCTAGGAGAGCAGAGAAGCTAGTTGCAGTGTACAATTCTCTACGTCTTGCACATAGGAAGACACCAGAGTATCGGAGGGGACTAACAACACGATGGGATGTGGATCTAGAGGATAGTACACAGATAGATGATGAGGATGGACCAGATGAGTTGCACCGTGGTTTGGTTGGAGTTCCATTGGTTACTCAAGAGAATGACTCTGACTCAGATAACGACATTCCCATTGATGGTCCTGATGACTTCATGCAGCAGATGGATGTAGAGGACCAATTATTGAGATTGAGTCTTTGAAGTTGATTTTATTTTCAATGTTCATTTTCCATTTTTACTTTTCAGTTTTACTTTTAACATTTGAGTTGTGACACTAGATATTGATGACCGACTCTTCACTCTTAACTATTTTTGAGTTTGAAACTTTGAGTTATCTAAATTGAAATTTTTAATTTAGTGTTCAAACTTCAGTATCTAGTATATTAAAATTTAATATAGTATATAGTAATATACTAGTATGTTTTGCTTTCAATTTAGATTCTAGAATGATGAATGATGAATTCAGAATTTTCAATTTAATTTTTAAATCAATGATTCAATGTAGACTATAGAATGATGAATGATGAATGATATGGATCAACGTACATTGTATTTGAATATTTCATTATTGAATTTTATTATTGAATCTTATGGTATTGATGAATTAGAATTTAGAACGTTATAGTGAGTATGTCATATGAATGATGTATATATCAAAATGAATGATGAGGACGAATCAAGATTCAATTACAATATATGTCATTATTTGATTCAATTATGAATTTAAATTTTATGTATGGATCAAATTTGAAATTTCAATGTATTGGTATTGCTATTACTAATTACTAATTAGTCTATTTAATATGCTTTCATTATTGAACAATGAATATGAACATGAAAATTATATATATAATTAAAAATTATATACCCGACTTCCCCCCATCCCCCCTAAATTTCCCTAAAATTTGAGGGTACTCCCACACGTCCCCTTTGTGCGTCTCCCCGTCCTGGAGACTTGGTGGAACATTGCTTTTGACCACAGCACTTGGAACGACCCTTCCTCCAGCTGAATCGAATTTCCCTCTAGAGGCTACTACGCAACCCTTGGGCAACCTCTTTGTGGCTATCTCTGCCTCTCTGCAAGTTACTCTCTGAAATTGGAAGCATTCCTTCGGACTCACTTTCTTTGTGCCTCTCTGTCTCCGCGTCTCCTCTCTGGCTTGTACTCTTCCGGCAGCATGTTGCTCTCTAGAAAATCGATCTGCCCAAGGAAACTCGTCTTGAAGTGTATTTCTCCATTTACCCATTGACCTCTTCCTATAATCCCCAGTTGAGAACTCCAATGACCAAGATTAAATCTTAATTAATGGTTGAGATCATTTCTTAGTCGATCCATGTGAGTTTCTAGAGAAATCTCACCTTCCTTAATTAATTGCAGTTAATTAATCAATTTTCCTAAGTTAGGCTTAGGAAAAATTTAATGACTGATTAATTAACTTAATTAAAGGCATTTCTAAGTGGATTAAGCTGAAACTTTTTTTTCTGGGTTCTGGAGTCCTAGTGTTTCTTAGCCTCTCTAACAATTGTCGAGACTAGAATACCATTTGATGCTACAAAAACTAACACTCCTTAGCAAAGAAGGTGTTCTAGTGCTGAACTGCTACAACACCCCGTCTCTCCATCATCCTCCATACAAGCTACTGATGTCTGGCCATTGTGATTCCCTATCACTGCCCACCAACCATTGCGCAACTCTGATGCTGCATCTGTGCTGCTGCTGACACTGCTGTACTATCTGTACTGTTGCCAACTCTGGATTTGCGCTGCAACTCCCTCTCAATTGTTGTTGCTGCTACTGCATCTATTGCAATTGAGAAGCATAAAAAATACTGAATCAACTGTCTCTACGCTGCAACTATGTCCAGAGCATCTCATTGTTACTAGCCTCTGAACTGTCCACTGAGAAATCTACGCTGTTGCTGACTCTGCACTGTGCCTCCTGCATTGCTGTCAGCACTGCTCTGCGCTCCTCATCATTTGATTGCTACTAGTCTACAACTGTCACTTCGGAATTGACTACACCAACTAACACTGATCCCCCTGTTGCTGAATATTGTGGGTCACTGTAGCAAGGGTAATGATCCGTGAGGAAACACCATCCGATGTATTCCTCAAGGGACCTTGCCCAAACTTCTGCGCTGCTCTGGGACTATAGCTCGATATCCCCCCACCTCACTCCCAGAGGTATAGCTACAAACATGGCAAAATCTTCCTCCAACCTGGAGGACAACATGTCTATCTTTGCGGGTGCTGTTGCTTGATCCCGCTTCTTCTACTTCTCTTTCTTCCTTTGAGGGCACTGAGCATTGTAGTGGTTAAACTCGCCACGCCTGAAGCACTCGACCTTAGATAGATCCTTATTTTTCTTCTTCTCCCCTTGTGAACCTTGCCCTTGACTGGGACCCTTTGATGCAAGGGCCACATTATCTTCCTCCTTCACACCATTCGTACCCTCACTGCTGTTGTCGCCGATAGAGATATGTACTAATGCTTGCCTCATCTCCTCTTGCTGCAGGTTTGACCACATCCTATCCCACTAAGGTAGAGTATCTCGTCCCAAAATGCCTTGGATAAAGATTTCCCAATTCTCTGAGACACTGTTCTCGCCAAATACAAAAGCTCTGTATCTTTAAGCGCTTCCCCAACCACTGCAAGTTGATCCCAAATTTCTTGAATTCTAGTGAGAAAGGGATAAATGCCTTCACCCTTATGCATCCTGATGTTCCTTAGCTTTTCTTTCAAGAATATCTTCCGCTGCTTGGAAGGATTTTGGTATAGCTATGTGAGAGCATCCCACAACTCGGCCGTATTCTTAGCTGATATATGTGAGACTATATGGTCTCAGACTCCATCCAGGATCATCCGCTTCGCCTTGGCCATCTCCTTCTTGAATTCCTTCAGCTGATATGCATCAGTAGGTTTTGCCACTACGTTCTCTGCATAGGTCTTCAGACCATGCTCATCAAGGAGAAATGACTTCTCGACCTTCCAAATGACATAGTTGGAGGCACCATCCAATCTATCTTGTTCTTTGAGCTTGTCTGTGGCCATTTCTGCAAAAATTCAAAACTGGAATCTCCTCCTGTTTTCTTGCTCTATTGCCTCTTATGAAAGTCGCATTCCCTCTTGGAATGCACAAACTTGCAATGTTGTGAAAATCGTTATCTGAAGTAAATCAGCGAGCGAAAAAAATCGGAAAAAAATCGTAAAAATCGGGAAAAAATCGTAAAATACAAAAATATATATTTTTTTCAATTTTTTTAATATCTAAAGCATCTACAACGTAAAATAAATACATTGACACATAAATATGATAAAAGAACTAATATATAAGATGTGTAATATCATTTCTAGTGCTACATCACACATAACAGTGAATCATGTCCTGAATAGTACGTCCTGACTCCTGAGTCCCAACTTAGCGTCAAAGTATGAACAAAAAATATAATAATTTATATCATATCATGAGTCATAATGGCATATACAATGAAATGAACCAAATAACTAATACTATTGATTTCCTCTGCCCCTCTTGTGAGAAAATACAATAGCTTTCCCTTTCCCTCTAGATGTAGATGCCAGTGGAGTTGGCAGTGGACTCTGCTGTGCTCGAGAAGCTGAAGAACTAGGAGCTACAGGAGGTAGACCACATCCTCTACTGGTGGTAGGGGTAGCCTAGCTAGGTGGTGTCACCTCTTCTTCCTCCCCCTCTACGCCTTCCACTACCTCATGCTCTAACCAATCATCGACAGACTCCATGAGAGGCCTCTCGGCCTCAACCCTCCATGCAGCACTGGTGTCAATCCCATCCCAATGAGATGGCCTCCATATCAGGATCCTCTCAAGTTGCTTCACCCACAATCGAAGATTGTAGTAGACGTAGACCATGTCATTAATTCGCTGGGTCTCTAACCTGTACAAAGATCATAAAATATTAATTATAAAAAAATTATTTAATGAATTCAAAAAACCTATGTTGCCAGGAAACGTGGGTTCGGGGACGGGTAGGGGACTGAGGACGGGGACGGGGACGGGAACGTCATTTTTTGAAACAGAGTGCGTGGGTTTGTCGGGGGTATATTATAATTTATATATATATAATATATAAATATTATATTTTATAAATTATAATATATGTGAATTTGTATATTTTTCAACTTTAAACAAGTAAACTAAAATACTTATGATTTAAACTTTAAATATTTAAACATGCACATCATTGAGCATTCAACTTTCACAATGAAATTTCAAAATTTCTAGTGTTATATCAAGTGCAAATTGGAGTTTACATATTAATAAGAATCATGATATATGTCCATTGTCATTCTACATTCAAAATTTGCCTTAAGACATCTCCAAACAAAACCTAGGAAATTTTAAAATACTAAAATAAAAATAGCTAATAATGAACAATGACTTCCTCAAGCCATGTCATCAACATCACTTAGCTCTTCAGTTAGCATGCTCTCCAGGTAGGAATCACTCTCATCTTGAGGCTCTTTATCATCCATAGCAACTGGCGATAGCTCAATAAGGCCATCTAGTTGTATCTCCTTGTCGACACACATAGCATCATCTGTGTATTAGTCCCATCTCTTGAAAGGACCCTCCTTATAAACAAGATCTTTTTGAGATATGAGTCAAAGTGTGCCATGAATGTACACTAAGTTCTCTGCCTTCTTTGAGCCCAACCTATTTCTCTTTACTGAATGGATAAAGGCATAAGTACTCCAATTCCTCTCGAAAGATGCAAAACTAGCTACTTGGAATATTAGGGAAAGCCCATTAAATTAATTAAAAATTTAAAACTAAAAACTAAAATGAACTCCAAAGAATCCGATTTTGGGGTTCCAAGTACCCATCATCAGGGTTCTTTATACCTGTCAAGACAAAAGAACCCAATTTTTTTTAATGGAGAACCCGTTTCTTCATAGAAGAACCCGGTTCTTATGGGTTCTTCTCAGAAGCATCCATACCAGAATCCAGTATTTGGGTCGAGAACCCGGGACGGGTTCGAGAACCCCACCCCTGGGTTCGGGAACCCATGCAACATAGCAAAAAACTAATTAGAAATTTGGAATATTTTAAGTTTTAAGTTTAACCTGTTGCACTTGTTGTTGTGTATTTTTTCAAATACACTCCCGTTGCGCTGGCATCTTGAGGAGCTACATGTTTCGCTGAGGATTCGAATGGCAAGCTTTCGTAGATGGGGTACTCTGGCACCATAGCGAGTCCACTATGCATCTACAACAAAATTACAAATAAGATAAACATAAGAAAAAAATGAAATTTGAAAGTTGAAGCAAAGTATAAAGTTATGAACTTGAAGAGAATGAAATTTGAAAATACCTGACATTGTAGTGTTCCTATCAGTTACAACCATCTCAAAGCCAAATATGCCACTTGCCATCCTGTATATCTCCATTTCTTTGGATATTTCTGCACGTTCTGCTGGAGATCGCACCATCCTCTGAACACAGGTTAAGAATCCATCCATGATCTCAGTATCAAATAAGAATCCACATGGGTAAGAAAATGTGGGGTTCAGGTAGATCCCTGTAGCGTGAATGGGATGATGGAGTGTGTTGTTCCATTGTTCATCAATCACTTCCCATAAGAAGAGTTGTTTTTGAAACCCCTCATCTCCCTTATCATCATAGTAGGTCCGAATGGAGTTTTTGGTCCTATTCATGGCCTCATACAAATAGCCCATTGCGGGCTTCTCACCATTAACTAATCGAAGAACCTTTACCAAAGGTTCAGTAACAATGCACACCTCTTGCACTTCCGCCTAAAATTCTTCTTGGTATGAAACTAATCTGCATATGGCCTCTCCCTTTGGTTTGCGGCTCATTGTCAAAGCTCGCCACTACTTTGAAAGAAACATTCTCTTCACATCCCACATAGAATTCAAGAGGGATTAAAGAGATATGACACTGGTCGCAAATCGTGCAATGGCGGGGCGTACCAACTCCTTGTTGTTGGTGAATTTTTCATCAAACTAAGCACAGATGCATGATTATATATAAATTTTGTAATGCTTTTTGATGAGTCAACGATATCTTTGACAAAGGAAATTTTTCCTGTGTCCTCCAACATCAAATCAATACAATGTGCAGCATAAGGTGTCCAAAATAAAGTAGGATGCTTCTCCATAAGCATCCTGCCAGTAGCAAAATAATTTGTAGCATTTTTCGTTATGACTTGGACAACATGTTCTGCAACCACCTCCAAAATAAACACATCCAGCAAATCACATAATAGTTTTGCATCTTTGATATGTGAAAATGCATCAACAAACAACATTGTCTCCTTGGGACAACTAACCAAGAAGTTTATATGGGCTCTCCCTTTTTGGTCGGTCCAACCATCTGACGTCACAGTGTTTCCTGTGTGTGCCCATGGTAAGAAGGGATTTTGTACCCTGGGATTTTGTGCATCCTCTTGAAGAATGCGGTCTCTAAAGTCATTATAAGAAGGGATTTTGTACCCTGGGCCAACAGTTGCAATAGCATTAACAACAGGCTGGAAAAATGGATTATTCCTTGCAACGCTGAAAGGATTATCACTCCAAAGGAGAAACTTGCCTAACAACTTGTCAGCATGTTCTTTTTCATTTTTTTAAGCATTGAAGTGATAGATGGTTTTGAATCAGGCGTGGTTCTAGGAACATAAAATGTTGAGGCAGCTACAGGGTTGGTTGTAGACATTGATGCTGAAGCAGAACCAATGCCACTTCCATATTCACCTCCTAATACCTTCCCTGCTAGTTGCTTCTTCAGTTTTGCTTTGAGCACTCTCTCTTGCTCAAATTTTTTCAATGATCTCATGGCCCTTTGGATGATTTCCGCATTTGTATTGTTGCAAGGCCCTACATCATGTCCAGGGATTTGTGCAAGGTGATACTTCAATCTATAAACCCCCCCTGACATATGTTGCCCACGCAACTTGCAAGACAAGTTCAATCTATCTAACCCTCCATCAGGTTCACCATATTTCTACAGAGGGTCCAATTTCCTTGGCATGTTTGTAACTTGGTTGAACTCTTGAGTTTTAATGTAAGATGAAGTTTGAACTTTGAAGTTGAACCTATGATACAATAAGAATTGCAAGTTACAAAAAAAAAAAATTACATACATGACACAACACATTGAATTCTTGACAAACAAACTAAAAAACCTCAACTCAATCCAAAATGAACTCTTTCCACTCTATGCAACAAAAATGAAAAAAAAAACACCATCAAATCTACTAAAAAATCTTTGATAAACAATGGGTTATAGAAACCCAAGCAAAAACAAGAAAAAAATCCAAAACAAAATGGCCAAATTTGGTGCCCATACCTGGAAATTACTGTTTGCCAGAGAAATTTGATCCAAAGACAAAGTTCTCTTGCTTGGGATGCTAAATTCTCCAGGCTTTCTCATCCTCTGCCCTAGTAGACGCTTTCTAGGGTTCCTCTCCTCAGCTCTCAATCCACGCCGCTGTCTGTTCAAAATGACAAAAATAAATCATGTTTTCCCTTATAAAATGTGTTGTCTGCCACCCCCACGATAACTTCCCATCAAATTGCGATAATTTCGAAATTATCGCGCTTTTTTGAAGTTAGTGCGATAATTTCACTTATTTTTTGGGAAAAAAACCGCGTAGTATTCGGGCGAGTTTATCGGGATTTTGAAAAAATCGCGATTTTTTCATGTTATCATGATAATATTGCGATTTTCGCAACACTGCAAAATTACTCTACCTACCTCGCTCTGTGTTCAATTGCTTCTTGGAACTACTTGCTCAACCTTTCTGAATGTCCTTCTCTGAAAAACTAGCTCACGAAATATAACCCTAGCAACTCGAATTGGGTAGTTGGGCATACTCACACGATCTTTTGCAATTGGAAAAATATGGATCTCCTCCAGATAACTGGAATTGGAAACCTTTTAGGAAATTTTGGAAATTCCTCCCTTTGTTGGTGCACTTTCTCTTTCACTTGACACAGATCTTGCTCTAGCAAACTGCGACAAAAACCCTCTGTGCCCAGACAAGAAAATATGCTTAGAGAAAACGCTGATCTGCTTCACCGGAATTGCTACCCGGCTTCACTACTGCCTGCTCGAACTACTATTGGGCTCTACGATTTTTCTTGCCACTTACACTAGAAAAATCGAACTCTGCCCAACAGTTTGAACCAGTGTTGTGAAAATCGCGATTCAATCGCGCGTTTTTGAAAAAATCGCGAGTTTTTTCCCCTGGCGATTAAATCGCGATTTTTAAGCGAAAAAATCGCGGAATTTTTTTTTTTGCCGATTTTTTTCGAAAAAATCGCGATTTTTTCGGTAAAAATCGCTGGGTCGGGCGGCAGCGGGTTTTTAAATAGGAAAATGAAAAATCATTTGCCCATTTGGACAGCGCGCGGCGGAGGAGAGCTTCTCAGCTGGGAGAGAGGACCTTGAGGGCGATTTTGCTGATTCGAGAGGAGATCGCTCACTATTTCGAGAGGAGATCGCCATTTTCACCATAGAATCGGTATGTAGGTTGATTTTTTTTAGTTTTCATTGTCTCAAAACAATGTTTTTCTATGTTTTTAATTTTTTTTTTTGAAAAACTTCATATGGGCACCATTTTTTTTTGTTTTCATTGTGTTTAAAGAATTGTTTGTATTTCTTCATTGATTTGGGATGGGTAGCTTGGTATGGCTATGGGAACCAAATTTTTTTTTTGTTTTCATGTTTTTT